>CM053275.1:38138931-38235570 GCA_028583415.1 Protea cynaroides
GTGTTGTGAGCTCACCCTTTGTGTACACATTGTTTTAGATGTTGATGCGAGGATACAATGTGGATGATTATGTGAACGCTCCGGCGTATGGAGGTGTAGTCGCCTTTGGATGTACAAGCGGGGGAGGGACGAGCATGATGCTTCATGCGAGTGCCCTTTCGTGTACCTGTGATGGATTTTATTTAGTTGTTTCAATTATTTTTGTTTGATATTAAGAGATGTAAAAGATTATTATTTTATGTGTTTGAATTTGAATAATGGGATATTTATTTAAATTATCAATAGATACTCAGTTCTTTTTATTTAAAGTCTTCCGCTGTATATTTATATTCTGATTGTGGTTATGTGTAATGGTTTGTATGGGTGGACACGGCCTATTCGAGATCCTGGTGTGAACCATTGGTTCGATGACGGTTCACTCACACCATTCTGGTTGGATCAGAATTGGGGTGTGACAATGACCCTCCATCGAACACGGTTAATGAGGTAAGCACTTCTTCTCTTGAATTAAAAATTATAGAATTGTCTTCACTTGTTCGTCAATTGACTGTGGATAAGGTGCAACAAGTTCAAACTTGTAGAATTTGCTACATCGTGGGACACGCAACTGATATGTGTCCCACGCTTCAAGAGGAATCTACAGAGCAAGCAAATATTGTGGGTGGATTTCCAGGACAACCTCAATGTAAGTACGATCCATACTCAAATACTTATAATTTGGGATGGAGGAATCACCCAAATCTCAGGTATGGTAATCAAGATGGCCCCAATCGTCAGTATGGGTATCAACAAGGCCAACAACCTTTTCAATCCAGACAACAAGCACCTTCAAGTTCAGGTATGACCTTGGAAGATATTGTTAAAATACTTGCCAATGATTCATTACAATTTAAATAGGAAACAAGGGCAGGTATAAAGAACTTGGAGACTCAAATAAGCCAACTGGCCACTTCAATGAGTAGACTAGAGGCTCGAGGCTCGGGAAAGCTACCTTCGCAACCAATGGTGAATCCGAAGAAAAATGCAAATGCCATAATCTTGAGAAGTGGAAAAGAAGTGGAGAATATAGAAAAGGAAAAAGAGAAAGAGACCTCAAAATCAGCTCCGACATCTATTTTCTCATCTGGGGTAAACTCTAAACCTTCTATTTCCTCTATTCCTATTCAACCTCCTTTTCCTAGCAGGTTTGCTCAATCTAGAAAGGAAGAAAAAGAAAAGGAGATGTTGGAGATTTTTTGAAAGGTAGAGATAAATATACCTCTTATTGAAGCAATTAAACAAGTGCCACGGTATGCTAAATTTCTTAAGGAATTGTGCACATCCAAGAGAAAATTGAAAGGAGATGAAAAGGTAAGTATGGGTGAAAATGTCTCAACCGTTATTCAACGGAAGCTTCCCCCTAAGTGTAAAGACCCAGGTACATTCACTATCCCATGCAAAATAGGTAACACCAATTTCAATAGAGCTTTGTTAGATTTAAGAGCATCAATTAATGTCATGCCTTATTCAATATATGCTTCATTAAATCTAGAACCTTTAAAAGAAACTGGTGTAACTATTCAATTAGCTGATAGACCAAATGTATATCCTGAAGGTGTGATTGAGGATGTGTTAGTTCAAGTTAATGAATTGGTATTTCCTGCTGATTTTTATGTTTTAAAAATGGAGGATGACTCATCTCATAATTCTACACCTCTTTTGTTGGGTAGACCATTTTTAAAGACTGCTAAAACAAAAATAGATGTTCATGATGGTACCTTATCTATGGAATTTGATGGCGAGATAGTTCGCTTTAATATTTTTGAGGCTATGAGGTATCCTAGTGATATAAATTCTATTTTTGCTATTGATATAATTGATTCTATGGTACAACAAGTTTTTGAATTAAATAGTGAAGATGAGTTGATGGTAGCCATTAGCAAACATTTGAATAACATGGATTTCAATTCAGAATTTGTGTTAAATGCTGAATTAGAGAAGATGTTGATGGCATTGCAGGCCTTACCCCCAATTCCAAAAAGATATGATGTTGCTCACATTGAGTTGGCTATATCTCATACAAGGTTGTTACCTTCCGTTGTGCAGGCACCTATCATTGAGCTGAAACCACTTCCAGACCATCTCAAATATGTATACTTAGGAGACAATGAGACGTTACTTTGATAATAGCAAGGGACTTGACCAAGCTACAAGAGGAGAAACTCATTTGAATTTTGAGAGACCATAAGACAGCCATTGGGTGTACAATAGCCGACATTAAGGGAATCAGCCCGGCCATGTGCATGCATCGCATACTTCTTGAGGAGGGAGCCAAACCGATTAGAGAAGCACAGCGTAAACTCAACCCTCCTATGATGGAAGTTGTGAAGAAGGAGATATTAAAGCTCCTTGATGTTGGAATTATCTATCCTATCTCTGATAGTAAGTGGGTTAGTCCGGTTCAGGTGGTACCTAAAAAGACGGGCATAACTGTTGTTAAGAATCAAAATAATGAGTTAATCCCTACTAGGATACAAAATGGGTGGCGTGTTTGTATTGATTATAGGAAATTGAATGTTTCAACTCGTAAAGACCACTTTCCACTTCCATTTATCGATCAAATGTTGGAGAGGTTAGCAGGTCGTTCGCACTATTGTTTTCTTGATGGTTACTATCAAATTGTGATTGCACCTGAATATCAGGAGAAAATGACATTCACCTGCCCATTTGGTACCTTTGCTTACCGACGAATGCCGTTTGGTCTTTGCACCGCCCCAGCCACATTCCAGAGGTGTATGGTTAGCATTTTTTCTGATTATGTAGAGAACATTATAGAAGTTTTCATGGATGATTTTACTGTTTATGGAGACTCTTTTGATACATGCTTGGATAACCTTACACTTGTTCTTAAGAGGTGTATAGAAACTAACCTTGTTTTGAATTCTGAGAAATGTCATTTTATGGTAACACAAGGAGCAGTTTTAGGTCATGTGATATCTTCTAGAGGTATAGAAGTTGACAAAGCAAAGATAGATCTTGTTTAATCTTTACCTTACCCCAAAACTGTGCGGGAAGTGCGTTCCTTTCTTGGACATGCAGGCTTTTATCGGCGCTTCATCAAGGATTTCTCAAAAATTTCATTGCCCTTATGCAAGCTCTTACAAAAGGAAGTGGTGTTTGACTTTAATGATGAGTGCAAAAGAGCCCCCGTGATTCAATCACCGAACTGGAAACTCCCATTTGAGATCATGTGTGATGCTAGCAATTATGCTATTGGGGCTGTTTTGGGTCAACGTGTTGGGAAAGTTGCTCATGCTATCTATTATGCCTCTCGGACACTAACTGAAGCACAGTGTAACTACTCTACAACGGAGAAAGAGCTATTGGCTATAGTTTTTGCTTTGAAAAAATTTAGATCTTATTTATTGGGAACTAAAGTTATTGTCTATTCTGATCATGCAGCTCTAAGGAATTTGCTGGCGAAAAAAGAATCTAAGCCAAGATTGATCAGATGGACCCTTCTTCTTCAAGAATTTGATTTGGAGATTAAGGACAAGAAGGGAGCTGAGAATTTAGTTGCAGACCATCTTAGTCGGGTGGTTAAGGAGGATGATGCGATACCATTACAAGATTTCTTCCCAGATGAACAACTACTTAAGGTGACAAATGTAGTGCCCTGGTATGCAGATTTAGTCAATTATTTGGCTACCAAAACCTTACCACCAGAGCTACCTATAGTACGAAGAGAGAAAATCAAGAGTGATGCTCGGTACTACATTTGGGCTGACCTTTATCTTTGGAAAGAATGTTCAGACCAAATGGTAAGAAGGTGCGTACCCGAAACTGAATTTGAATCCATTCTTATCTTTTGTCATTCATATGCATGTGGTGGATATTTCGGTCCTAAAAGAACAGCAAGAAAAGTGCTTGAATGTGGCTTCTTTTGGCCATCTTTATTTCATGATGCATATATATTTTGTAAGTCATGCACTCATTGCCAATACTCAGGTGATGTGGCCCGTAGGGATCAAATGCCACAAACCCCCATACTTATTTGTGAAATTTTTTATGTTTGGGGCATTGACTTTATGGGTCATTTTCCTAATTCTTTTGGCAATGTTTATATTTTACTTGCTATTGATTATGTGTCAAAGTGGGTGGAAGCAAAATCCACCCGAACTGATGATTCTAAAGTGGTTGCAGATTTTGTCAAGTTTCATATTTTTGTTAGATTTGGGATCCCACGGGCAATGATCAGTGATAGAGGAACTCACTTTTGTAACCGCACTGTAGCAGCACTACTTAAGAGGTATGCTGTGACCCATAAGATTTCAACTGCCTACCATCCACAAACTAATGGGCAAGCCGAGGTATCTAATAGAGAGGTGAAGTCAATTTTAGAAAAAATAGTTAATCCGAATAGGAAAGAGTGGAGTACAAGACTTGACGATGCACTATGGGCTTATAGGACTGCGTATAAGACACCTATAGGGATGTCTCCATATCGGTTGGTTTATGGAAAAGCATGTCATCTACCAGTAGAATTGGAGCACAAGGCATTCTGGGCAATTAAGTTGTGTAACATAGAGACGGATAAGGCGGGGGAGCAACGAAAGTTGCAATTGCAGGAGTTAGAGGAGATTCGCAATGAAGCTTTTGAGAACTCTCGGATTTATAAGGAAAAGACGAAGGCCTTTCATGATAAAATGATTTCTAAGAAGCAATTTGTTGTTGGACAAAAAGTGCTCATTTATAATTCAAGGCTTCGTTTATTTCCTGGTAAGTTACAATCTCGCAGGATTGGTCCTTTTATTGTTATTAATGTCTTTCCACATGGTACAGTTGAGATTCAAAGTTTGGACACTCAAAAGATTTTCAAGGTCAATGGATATAGACTTAAACCTTACCATGAAGGTTTTCAAGTTAACTCATTGGTTGAGAAAGCTATGGACTTAGAAGATCCACTTTATTTAGATTGAGAAAAGCTGCAAAGTCGAGCGAACGACGTTAAACAAAAGCGCTACTTGGGAGGCAACCCAAGAAATCAGATTTGCTTTGTTAACCCTTTCTCTTTTTATTTATTTATTTATTATTTTTTTTCATATATATTATGTTTGTATTTGTCTTTTTCTTTGCATTTAGTCTTACATTGGAGACAATGTAAGTTTTAAGTGTGGGGGAATTCTACGATGTGTTTTGTTTTTATTTTTACATGTTGTTAGTATATATTGGTTGTATATAGTAACTGAAAAAAAAAATTGACTTTAAATTTTCTTTCAAAAAAAAAAATTTTTTTGACCAGTTACAAGTTTGGATTAATTCTCTAAAGTGACCATGTTGAAACTTTATAAATATGATTAAATTATTGAGATTCTTGAACTTTAGATTAGATATGCAACTAAATTTGAATCACCATTTGAGATAAAGTTTTATTGTTATGTGTCTTTGTATTTCACGTTTGCACCAACTCTTAGTTGTGGGGAATAAACGGTAAATTTGAGAAATGACAATTACAAAAAAAGAAAAAAAAAACTTGAAAAAGAATAAATAACTGCTTCAATGTCCAAAATACCTCAAAAACAAAAGAAAAATTGAGATGATGGTTATAAGCAGTTTAATTGACTAAGTCTGATTTTGTGGCCTTTGTTGCTTGAGTTATTAAGTCCTAGGGGTGTCTTTACACCTAGTGCCCTAAAGCCAACTGGTTTGGGAGTCACTAACCCAACACTTTCTACATGGGTAACTTAGAAAGCCTAAGAAAACGGACATTGCACAAGTCGATAAAAAAAAATTGAGATGATGGTTATAAGCAGTTTAATTGACTAAGTCTGATTTTGTGGCCTTTGTTACTTGAGTTATTAAGTCCTAGGGGTGTCTCTACACCTAGTGCCCTCAAGCCAACTGGTTTGGGAGTCACTGACCCAACACTTGCTACATGGGTAACTTAGAAAGCCTAAGAAAACGAACATTGCACAAGTCAATAAAAAAAATGGTGTTATTTTTCTTGAAGTATATTGTAAAGCCCCTTACTAATTGAGTTACATCACTTCACACTTTACACTATAGATGCATATTAATATGAATTTGTTAAAGATGGTGACTAAAATAAAGTTATTGTATCTTTGATAAGATTTAAGTTTTCTATTGAGTTTAATTATGTTTATGAGTTATAATTGTGGAGTACTTAAGATTTTATTTAATTCTTGTAATTTGTTAAATTTAAAAATATTTTTTTTGAATTTTATGGGTAGATTCACTGCAAACCCTCACGAGACACAACTCGTCCACTAGGGGTAACCTAGGGGTTCAATGGCTTGTTGTACATGCTAAGTGCAATCGTGGTTCCTACGAAAGTGGAATAGTTTATGATTTTTTTTATTTTTATTTTATTTTGCCCGAGGACGTGCAAAGGCTAAGTGTAGGGGAATTTGATAAGTGTATAATTTTATATTTTTTATTCCTTTTGCATTATGATTTTTAGGGTGTTTTATACCTTATTGAGATTAATAGAATTTATTTTATGAGTTTGATATATTTTAGAAATCTTGTTAATTAATAAATAAAAGATGAAAATTCTAGCACTCTTAATAATAACGTTTTGAATTTCATGTAGGATTCTGACATGGAAAGAGTTCGTTTGGGCTTCCAAATGTGGTTCTAAAATCTAATTTGAAAAATTGATCCAAATCTAAACCAGAGAAGGAAGGTTGCTACACACGGAAGGTTCACTATTGGAAGGCCTTGATTGATTATTGGAAATCTTGAGGAGAATATACACAACTATGGAATCTTACAAAATTTGATAGATTTGGGGGTGACAATTGTTTAATAATGGAATGATTTTCATCTAATCTAGGAATGAAGATTTTGTTTAATTTTTATTTCCATGTAATAAGGTTGTCAAATCTAGGCATACCAATTTTAGTCTTGTATTTTGACTATTTAAACAATGTAAAACCTATGTAAAGAGCATTCAAGATTGATTAAGAAAGAAGACAATGACTGAAGAACAACTCTCTTTCTTTTGTGTTCTTGAAGAAGTCATGTGTGGCTAACTTTCTTATCTTTAGTTAGACGGAGCTGAAGCCATCATTGTAAACTTGTGAGACTTGTTTTTATTTATTGATTTTTAATTGAATATTTGTTTTTCTTCCAATTTATGTGTATAATGATTGATGAATGGGTTGATTAGGAGTACTACTAATTGATTTATTTATTTAACCAATTGTTATATTAGAATTGAATTGCTATCAATTGATTCTATGTCAGTGGCAATGGGGATTGAAGTTAATGGACAAGTTAAGGTTATATTTCTAGGAGAAATCAGATTAAAATAATTAAACCACGCTGGTGTGTGCTTAACATTTAATTTCAATCGTCTTTTCAATTGTTATTGTTATTCCTGAATCAAATCGAGAGCCTAGTCTTGAGATTGATTTAAGAGTAAGGGTGTTATTAATAAGCTATCTTTTAATAGACCAATCTTAAGGAAAGACTAAGGATTTTAGGCCTAGTTCTAATTTTCTTGATTGATTATTCAATTGAAATTGATTATCCTTTATGTCGATGAACAAGTTTATGAAGATGGTGTAAGTATCCTTTTGACCGAAGTTTTCTCTTATTGGTTTAATCTTTGATATTTATATTACCTTGCTCTTTATTCTTGCATTTTAGATAATTAATTACTGTTCTTTTCTACTGCAAACATACCCCCCTCCATTCATAGAATAGCCAATGAAGTTGTGCTAATAAGATTAATCAGAATCTGTTTTAGTACAACAATTGGTTACTTTCTGAGTCTTATTTTATTTTCATTTGTTTTTTTTCTCTCTTTAGGTTAATTAAACATTTTGATCTTGATCATACAATCCTTGTGGGTTCGACTCTTACTTGCTACTACCTACGTTTCAAAGTAAGGTAATTTAATTTGAGCGCTCGACACGCATCAGGTGTGACAATATGCCTCAGGGTAGTTAAAAAAGCACAAGGAGAATTATCCTACTCATGATTTGGAGCTAGTAGCCATGCTCTTCACCCTTAAGTCTTGGAGATATTACCTGTCTGGGGAGAAATTCTATATCAAATCAGTCCACAAGAGTCTTACTTACTTGTTTACTCAAAAAGAACTGAACATGAGACAGTACATGTGAATATATTTATTAATGGATTATGATTATGAAATTCTATACCACCCAAGGAAAGCTAATGTGGTAGTTGATGCTTTGAGTAGGAACAATCTGTCTAAGCCTGAGGAGAGCTTGAGTTCCAATCCGGCACAACTGTCTCTTATTTTTGCTATAGAGGTAGAATAAGATTAGGACGCCTTAGATGTCTCAGAGGATTCCTTAGGGCATACGGTAATCTATGAACTTGCCAGCCTGTTCACAGCTTTGCAGATCAGGCCGGAGATTGTTGCAAAAGTGGTCATATAAGTACCAAACGTCCCTTGAGAGCCATGAAAAATGACTAAGAGAAAGGAAAGTCAGACCATGACTTCACCCTTTCTAGTAATGGGGCTCTCAGGTTCAAAGGTCGATTATGTATTCTCACAGGCACTGATTTTATGAAGGAGAAAATCTTGAAGGAGGCTCACAATGCCCCCTACTCAGCGCACCCGAGAAGTACGTAGATTTACCACAACCTCAAGTAACAATTTGGTAGAAAGGGATGAAGGTAGAGGTAGTAGGCTTTGTGTATAAATGCTTAACCTGCCAGCAAGTTAAGGTGGTTCGTCAGAAACCGTCAGGGTTATTCCAACCATTGTCCATCCGAGAATGAAAGTAGGACTACATTATCATGGACTTTGCCACTAGGTTAACAATGACCCCAAAGGTAGTGGACACTGTTTGGGTCATCATTGACCACTTTACCAAGATGGCCAGGTTTATTGCGATACGACCCCAGCATACTATGGACAAGCTAACTCGATTATACGTCGACTACATAGTGAGGTTACATGGAGTACTCAAGAGCATAGTACCAGATAGAGACCCTAGATTCACCTAAAAGTTTTAAGAGGGTTTTCAACAGGCCATGGGTATGGAGTTGAAGTTCAGTATAGCCTTTCATCTCAGATGGATGGTGAGTCAAAGAAGACGATCCAAATTTTAGAAGACATGCTTCAAGCATGTCAATCGACTTCAAGGGAGCCTAGGATGGAAAGTTGCCTCTAATGGAGTTCACATACAATAACAGTTACCAACTGACCATTGGTATGGCTTCGTATGAGGCCCTCTATGGGAGGAAGTGTCATATATTACTATGCTGGGAAGAAGTTGGTAAAAGAAAAATAGTGGAACTAGATTTCGTGCAAGAAACATGTCAGGATGTCGACCAGATTTGATAAAGAATAAAAGCGGCTCAGACTTGGAAAAAAGCTATTTCAACATCAGGCGCAAGGCATTAGAGTTGGCTATAGGGGACAAGGTTTTTCTCAAGATATCACCCTTACAAGGGCTAAAGAAGTTTGGCAAAAAGGGGAAGTTGAACCCCAGGTACGTGGAACCTTATGAGATTTTGAAGAGGTATGGAGCGGTGGCATATCAGCTTACCTTACCACCATCACTAATCTAATGTCCACGGCGTATTTCATGTGTCAACGCTGAAGAAATACGTCATGGACCCATCTCATGTACTGGAGGCGGATCCCCTCAACTAAATGAGAACTTGACATTTAAACTAGAGCCAACGAAGATAATAGACCAAAAAGTTTAGCGACATTTACTATCTCAAGGTGGTATGGAAAAACCAATCTGTTGAAGAAGTGACAATGTAGAAAAAGTACCCCCACTTGTTTGACCTCCCAAGTAAGTAGAAATTTCGGGGATGAAATTCTCTTAAGGGCAGGGGAGTCATAAGACCCACACCCAGAAAACCACTAAATTTGGTTTTCCTTTCCAAGCTAGGTTTTCTCACCATGGACGGAACTGAAGCAATGATGGCTTAGAACTTTTGGACAAACCAGGTAAGAAATGTCTTATTATTGGTTTTGAAGTCGAATTGGTAACAACCAGACCCTGTTTACGAGGCACCAGACCATTCATAGGGTTTCCATCACTATGGGATCGGATCCTACAACCGGACAGGCCCAGAACCATGTTCGTGGATTTGAGACATGTCCTATGCATGCATGGATCCCAAAAAGGAATATTCTTTTATTGCTAAACAACCCTAATGGGTCCCAAGCTGCAATTAACTCATTACTTCACATAGAGGGGAGTGGGTCTCTCTCCAAATCGTCCCTAGGCTGTCACTTATCAGCTTTCCCCAAGTCCAATACTTTGCAGTTGAGTCTTACTTAGAGAGAAAGACTCTTTTCTAGTCTAAGTCTCTCCCTCTCTCCCTCATTGTGTGTACAACACTTTAGAGAAGTTTTGATGCACTCTCTGTAGAGAGAGAGAGAGTTAGAGGAGAATAAGGAGTGCAATGTGAGAGTTTTATCGATGAATCGCTGACATTCTACTCAGGCTATCACCATTCCACCCCTAACTAATTGTTGGTAAGCCTTCGTCCTCTTGTCATATTTATTTAGTTTAAACAATCTTTGGAAGACCAGCACCTAAAATTTTGGTCTTAATTTAAAATTTTGACTTTGTAACAGGTCTTTCCACAATGAACAGTTCAAACCAACATAGACCAGACCAATGGAACCAAATGGAGGTAACCCAACTTAACTATTGTACTTAAAACAATTAAACAGGGTTTGATTGAGCGGTCCGTCGGTACACGAAGAGGATGTGGTTGGTTACCTGATGCACAACCTCCTACCGCACCTCATAACCAAATCTGGTTGGTGACCAACCCAAAGTGGGACCCACAGTTTGGATTGGATTGTTATCCAATCATTGGAAAATGACGAGGTTCATTTGTTTTGAATTTAGAAGGAGGGAGAAAATCCTCCACTTACCTTGTTAGATACCTTATCCCTATTCCAAACATGAATAGAGTATGGGATCAGTCCATACTCCATCTTCTCATTTTATTCTCTAGACAAACCGAGAAAAAGAAAAAGGGAAACAGGAAGCTCTGACACATTTTGGAGAAAAGGGAGGAAAGAGATCTAAGATGGGAGAAAAGAAAGAAGAAGAGAAGGGAAGAAGGAATCTTTGCTCCATTAGAATCAAGCTTTTGTATAGAGAACATCAACGGAAACCACTACTGGTATAAATCCTCTACTTCTCTGGATATTCTTTCAAATAATAGAATGGCTAACCATGGGAGGGGGTTCTGTCACCATATTTCCCCTGTACAAACTCCACTTACCATCACTAGTAAGCATCCATGGGTTTATTGGATGTTGGATCAATCTTAATAGGAACCCAAGAACTTATGAATGATGAATAATGGGTAAAACAGATTAGAATCGGGATCTAAATATCCTAAGCCTTTATGATTGATTAGAATGATCCATTCATAGACCAAAGGTATTGGAATCGGATCCAAGGTCATAAACCAGATCCAACAATGTCGGTTATTTAGAAAATTGAATCAGTATCAGTAACATGATGTAGAAATGGATTTTTGAGCCCAAACTTTTATTCGATCTTAGAAAAATCCTAGAAACCCACCATGCCAAAATCACAGTGTTCAGCCATGTTTCGATGTACAATCGAAGGCATCAGTCGCATGCCTGGTGACCAAACCGTGCGGTTGACGCCATCAGCCACACATGATTTTGACCTCTGATCTAGACTATTTTTGGTTAGTGCCTTTCTGGAATTTTGTTAAGCATATTTATGGGTTTGGATCCTTGAGATCATATTTCTATGTATACTTTCTCCGTCATTTTGATTAATAACCATAAAACCTATTAGTTAGCTCATTGTTCACTCTTAAATGCTAGAAACTCTCGGACAGCAAGTGTAGGAGGTTAGACACTTAGTACCAGACGCTTGGAAATGTTTATAACTGAATAGGATGTTATGATGAGCGAGCAATAAAGACAAATAATAAACAAAAGGATTTATATATGTTTATTTTAATGCTATAAAGGTACATAGTGGAGCTGTTCGAAGTCGTACTCTGTAGTATTCGTTGTTTACTGTCTTAGGTAAGGGGATTAGATCTTTGTTTGCGTATGAACTTGATATTGTGATGCTTTGTCAAATTAATTACATGCTTGTGTGATAACATGCCATCCAATATACTATTTTGCTTGTTCATGCATATGCATCCTTGTGTTTGGGGTCAACAGTGCCATGTAGTGGTGGAAATGAGTGGAATGGGATTCTCGTAACCCCATGAATACGACTGATCCATGTTTGATTCATGATGTCTGGTTAAGTCGATAAGGAGGAAAGAGGGTGGAATGAGACGCTTGCACCACTTCTTATCAACGCTGCTTTGCATTGATTACATGTAACTTAGCCAAGTCAGGATGTCCTATGTGGGGACTTGAATGGGGTAAAAAACTTGGCGACGTTACGATCCAGTAATATGGTTAATTAGGTGGACATGGTTAGTTACATCTTAATCACCCGAATAACTGTATCCCTAGCCATTAGGGGGTTATATAGTGGCATGGGTTCAATAAAGGGTGGTATAAACATAGCTACGATGCACGGTGTACGGAGTCATATGTGCTTCTACCATGATGGATTTTTTAAATATTTTTATTGCTTTCAGGCATGCATATCCTTTCCCAGAAGTAGAGCAATCTATCGTCAATTATGGAAAAATCGGGGACTAGGTTACCTTCTTTCAATTCCATCATGATTTTCCACAAGTATGGATCTTTTGGTAGTACTTCCTTTATTTGATTTGGTAGGGTTGGTGCAAAGCACAACTCTCTGAAAAGTACAGAGACGGACATGACCAACTCATCAAGCAACATTTTCATGTTTGCATCGCTAGATGTAGTTGAAAGTCAAGTAGTTACAACATGTAAGGACATATATGCGTCACTTTCTTCTTCTTACATTTCTTCTAGCCTTGAGCTGACAACTTTTCTACTTAAGGCATCAGCCACTACGTTAACCTTTCTGGGTGATACTGTATGTCTAGTTATTAATCCTTCAGAAGTTCTAACCATCAGGATTGCCTCATGTTCAACTCTTTTTGGTTGAATAAATAGATCAAGCTCTTATGATCCGATATGATCATGAAAGCAGCACCGAATAGGTAGTGCCTGCATATCTTTAATGTGAAAACTACTACTGCTACCACCAGCTTGTGAGTGGGGTAGTTCTTCTGGTGCTCTTTCAATTATCGAGACACATAGGCAATGACTTGATCATGCTGCATTAGTACATAGCCCAGTCTTATGTTGGATGCATCGGTGTACATGGTGTACCTGAAATTTTCACTTAGAACAATCAATACTGGGGCTGTCATGAGCTTCTCTTTCAAGGTTTGGAAACTCGCTTCTCGTTTCGCAATCCATTCAAACTTTTGTCCTTTCTTCGTGAGTTGGGTGAGTGGTACAATGATTCGTGAGTAATCTTGAATAAATCGCCAATAATATCCAATTAGACCCAAGAAACGTCTCACTTCCATGAATATTTTTGGGGTTTCCCAATCCAGCACTACTTGGACCTTGTTGGGGTCTACAGCTGTCCCTTCCCCTAAGACAACATGTCCGAGGAATGCCACTTTCCTTAGCCAAAACTCACACTTCTTGAATTTAGCGTATAGCTTCTCTTCCTTGAGTCGTTGTAAAACTTTTCTCAAGTGTTCTTCATGTTCTTCAAGAAAGCGATCATATACAAAGATGTCGTCAATGAATATTATGATGAACTGATCTAGATAATCGTGAACTACCCTATTCATTAACTGCATGAACGACACCGGAGTGTTCATCAACCCAAATGAAATATCCCTGAATTCATAATGACCATATTGGGTTCTAAAGGTGGTATTTGAAATATTAGATTCTTTGATCTTTAGTTGGTGATAACCTGATCGTAAATCAATCTTTCAGAATACTGATGCTCCTTGCAGTTAATCGAATAGGTCATCGATCCCTGGTAGAGGGTATCGATTCTTGACTGTAAGTTTATTCAGTTCTTGATGGTCAATGCACAGTCTGACGCTTCCATCCTTCTTCTTGATGGACAAAACTAGCACTCCCCATGGTGAAATGCTTGGCCTACTAAAGCCTTTATCTAGCAATTCCTATAATTGAACTTTGAGTTCCTTTAATTCAACAGGTGCCATTCTATATGGTGCCTTGGATACAGGTGCCGATCTTGGAAGCAGATCAATTACAAATTCTATTGCTCTGTCAGATGGTAGACCTGGTAAATCTTCTATAAATACTTCAGGGAATTCGTTTACTACACGTAGTTTTTCTAATCTGGGTGTTTTTATGGTAGTATCTACAACAATTGACATATATATAGTACAGCCCTGAGCTAACAACTTGCTTGCTTGCAAGGTAGATATAAAAAGTTTCTTCTCTTTCCTCGATTTGTCTCCAATAAATACGATTGGTTTGTCACCATCAACATCGAAGGAAACTTTTCTTTCAGCATATAGGACACTGGCCTTATGTGTAGCTAGCCAGTCCATTCCTAAAATTGCATCAAAGTCTGACAAGTCTAGAAGTATCAAGTTTGCTTCCATTTTCTTATCACCAATTTGGACTTTGCACGGGCCTTGATAGTAGCTCAATTCCACTTGTTGTCCCAATAGCGTACTGACTATAAGTTGTGACACCATCTGCCATGGAGGTGTTCCCAATTTCTCAAGGAAGGAGGGCGACACAAAAGAATGGCTCACACCCGAGTCGAAAAGTACTCAAGTCGACAAATTAGATATGGATATGGTACATGATGGTACATAATTTATTAATTTGACTGTTACTTTAAGAACATTCTCGATTCATGTATAGTAATTTAACTACTATGAAAGGAAAATACATGTAACCACACTAGTGGAGTTCTCATCATCTTCTGCCGTTGTGGCATAGACCTTGCCCTGCTGTAGTCCTTGCTTTGGAGGGTGAGGGCAGTACCTGAAAATGTGTCCTTCTTGTTGACAATTGTAACACCTCACTGGGCCAGGTGCTGGGTCAGTAGAAGTAGGGGTAGCAGATTTCTTTCAAGTAACTTCGGTGGTCTCCTTCTTCATAGCTGTGGTTCTGAATGGCTTCTTGGCATTGTGTTTGTTTGTGAAGGTACTCACTCTCTTGGTACCTAAAGTTGTTGCTCTGTCTTTCCAACGTGCTTAGTACCCATCCCTTTGGCCGTCCTCCACCACCTTGGCTGTTTGGACAACACTTGCATAGGTGGTATGACCTTGAGCCTTTACAATGGCTCGCACTCCTCCTTTAAGTCCATCAGAAAACCTCTTCACCTTCAAAGCATCTGTACACATGCTTGGAGTTGCAAAGTAATACACCTGTGAATTTTGGAGGCTTCATTTTCTATAAAGCTTCCACTATCCTTGTCATAGGTGTCAGGGTAGGTGGCAATGCTATCGAAGGAGTGACTGGAGTAATATTTGGTTGCACTGGTGGTGCTGGTAGATGCAGTTGAGCTACAACAATCGGTACTGGTGTAGGTATTTTATTAGCATGAGGCAGCACTGGCACTGGAGTAGGTGCTGGTGCGGCTGTTGGGACTTTCAGAACTGGTATAACTGGAGGAGTTGTTTCTCCATGAAGTACTGCTATGAGTCTCATCATTAGCTACTGTTGTCACACCCCAAATCTGGTCTAACCAGTGGTGTGATGAACCGTCAAGAAAACCAACAATTCAACCAGGATCTCGTATAGGCCGTGCTCATCCGATTAAACCAGATACATTCCACAAGTATAATCAGAGTAAATAAACAATAGCGAAAGTCTTTAATACTAATGAACTGAGTATCTAACAGTAATAGCATAATTAATTATCTAATTATCTCCAAAGTAACTAAAAACATAAAATAAAGAAAAATTTTCATCTACACCCCATCAAGGATTGCTAACATCATCTACACCCATAAGATTGCAAAAACATCACCTACCACCCAAAAATTTTGCTCTGCTAATCAAAGAATCCACTCTGTCAAAAGATTCTCATTAGTTGCTGATGTCAGCTGAAATTGAACTTTCCATGGACAATACTGCCCTTAGAGTAAAGGTAAAAGACCATTTTACCTTTCTTCTTCTTCTTCTTTCTTTCCTCTTCTTCTTTCCTTTTCTGCTCTTCTCCAACAGATGGTCAGATTCATCTGGCAAGAAGCCGAAGAGAAATCCAATGACATCTCTGTCTCCTCCCCTAACACTTTTCTCTCCAATTTCTTCTTGCCAAAAAAGAAAATCGTCAGATTGTTGCAGATGAGAAGGAAGAAAAATAGTAGGTGTTCCTAAACCAAAAACCCCGCTGTTGAGGTGGATTTTTACCACCGATAAGCCTGAGCCAAATCCTGAACATGATGGATCAGATGTTTGAGAATCCTTTAATGGCTCCCGCTAGAGGAATGGGAGGTCGAAGTGGAACGAAGAGAGGATGGGATGCCAAAGAGGAGGAAAATGCTCTATACGTCAGGATCGACATGCCTGGCCTGGGAAAAGAACTAATTGCTGGGACCCCAGCAAATGAGATTCATGACTTTCTCATGCTTCTTAGCTTTCCTAGCTTTTTCCCGTTCATCCAACGCTGCAGTTTTCTTTAAAGGATCAGGAGCACCAGAATCCCATTTGATCTAAGAAAGTAATAACCGATTTCTTGATGTGTTGATGGAAAGATCTCATTGCGTAATTCCATATATAGAACTCTTGATCCTTCAATGCTTCAACAGCCCCATTGCTTGCAGCCACAATCCAAGCTTTTCTTACCAAACTCATTCTCTATTCTTTGCTACCATTGTTGCTTATCTTTGAATCTCAAAAATCTAGTAAAGAGTGTTTTTGGTTAATAACAAGAAAGGGATGGATTGGGAACCTGCTCAAACCAGCAATTGAAGAAACAAACTTTAAATAAAGAAAAGTTACAGAGAGAGGGTTGGAAAGTAGAAACCATGGGCAGTTTAACTTTTGCCTGAAAAATGGAGTATTGAGGTTGATTATTCCCAAGGTGAAGGAGGAAGAGGGGAAAGACATCCACGAGGTCTAAGATTGAATGAGATTTGGTTTCTGTAAAAAGAAATTTCTGGTAGCTATTGACTATTCTTCGTAGCAAGTTTTTTTAGGTTTTCTTTTTGCTCTGGCAATCTGTGTTTTGACGTAAATCACGGATTGGGAATACAATGGATCATGTAAAGAAGTGTTTACCTAAGGGTTTTAATGGTAGAAATAAAATGAAAATATTTCAGTTTCTTTTGAATTCTTCTTTACTGTTATCCTTTTCATAGAAGGAGAAATGCTTTTGATCTTTTATTTTGGTGCATTGAACAGCTCTGTGAGTTTTAGTTGAGGATATAAACTTGGGTGGGTTTCGGACTGTGATGGCTGAGAATGACAATGGTGGGGAAAATCTTCGCATTTGCCGAATCAGTACCGTATTCCTTCAGTTCATACATTTTGATTCTTGTTTGCTTCTGTTTTCAGTTTTGCTTCGAACTAGAATTTTGTCTATCAGAATGTGAGGAAGAAGAAGAGAGGGGAAATGGGTGAAATAAATCTCCATATGATATCGAAGGTCAAATTAGTAAATCAATATAATTTTTAATTTTTTAATTTATAATATGAGGGGTAAAACTGTATTTCAATAATTTTAGTGATTTTTGTTAGTTAAGTGGACCTAGGTGATGTTTTTGCAATCTTGTGGGTGTAGATAATGTTAGAAATCCTTAATGGGGTGTAGATGGAATTTTTTCTAAAATAAAATAAATTAATCAATTACATGTTTCGTTAACCAAACAACTAAACTAATCGAAAACACATGAATTGCACTAGCACGATGGATCATGCGCCTCTTCCATAGCTTCCATGTCTATCACCACTACATGTCTATACGTCGGCATGTTCATATAATCTTCAACGGTAGGACCTACATCAACAACTAAAAATATTCAACATCAAAAAGGGTGAGCAAACATCATGGCTCAGTGAGCAAGCAAAATAATGCAACAAACATATGCATGCATTCAATTCATATCTTTGGCCTAATTTTTAAGTTTGCAATATGCTATAGAAAGGATTGGCGGCCATCACACCTCTATACATGAGTGTGTGAATCTGCCCAATGGATCAAACACCATTGCCGTCCCACATGCACCCACCATGGAATAGAGATAGAGCTAAAGTGTCTGGATCAAACACCGCCAACACTTCCCTTGATGCCCTGCACATACCAACATGTAAGCCCCTATTGGCGAGGGCTTACAAACTAGGCTCCCAACTAACCAATCCTAAATGTCATCCAGTGTATCCAAGGCCTCACCCCAACATCTCTCAATACGTCCATAGAGATAGAGCTAAGGCCCCCCGACAGAATCGAAGACTACACGATCCGAGACCACCTCCCCTGATGCCCTACGACGTAATAGTTCTGCTAAGGTAATGGTGATACGACAATGTTAGTGAACAAGACTTGAGAAGAGATAGAGCTAGAGTCTGGTAACCAGGATGAACCACAATGTCTCGTCCTCCCCCTGATGCTCCACTCGTATCAAGTACACTAACCACACACACAGAATCACATGCCTATTCCTAGTATCATCGTCATCATCATATTATAAATAGACAGAAATAAATATGCATGAACAGTAATAACAAGAATATTGGATGACATGTGAGATACACATTACAAGCATACAAGCATAGAATCAATCATGACATTGGACTCAATAAAAGTAAACAGTTTATTATTAGCCAGTTAGTTTAGGTTATATTCCCTCACCTGCTAGAAACGTTCATTCTTCTCTAAGCTTCTTAAATCACTCTTGAACCTCTTGGAAACCTAAGAAATTTGTAAGTTATAAGTTAGGGTTCAAGTTCATCAAATTACAATAGTCAATGGTCCAACCTGGAATCAAACAGATCTCCAGAAGTTGAGTGGTCGTAGGTGTGACTACACATGTGGTCTCAATTTTTGCGACCATAGGGTATGGGGTCGATACGTGTGGTCGCATATCATGCGACCACACCCTCCCTAGAAACTTTCCAAAGGCGTGTGGTAGACACATGTGCCTCATGTGGTCGATCAAACTATGAGCTCATGAGTATTGGTCGACTTTTCCACTCTCAATGCAATACCTTCATGTTTTGATTCCTTAGCTTATCATTATGATCCTTCCTATGATTGTTCTATGGCTTAAAATTCATACTTTTACATCATCCTTCACCCTAATAGACTCCCTTCATAGATCTTTTAGAGTTTTGTCCAAGGTCTTAGGATTGAGATTTTACTTTGAATCAATCTCTCATCCATAACCTATTATAGGCATTTAATTAATGCAAGGAACAATTCCATACCTTAAACTTGCTGTAGAATCAAAGCTTTTTCTAAAATTCCTTCTCCTAGCCTTCCTCTTCAATTCTCCTTCTCTTCCTCCTCATCTCTTTCTCTCTCTTTCAGTTCGGGTTTAAAAAGAGTGAAAGAGACTAAGGGACGTCCTTTATATAGAGGAAAACATCCATATAAAGTCCCACTTTGATTAGGAAAGTATCTCCTTTCAGATTAAGAAGGTTTTCTAATTTCAGAATCAGTTATACCATCATGTGGTCGCACGTGGGGTCGCAGTATGCGTCAACCACATGTCTCAAAACTGTGACCACAAGTCTCAAATTTGAGTGGTCTCAATATTTTGAGGTGTCGTCGACCACACCTGTTTAGGTATGCAACCACACATCTCAATTAGATGATTTTTTGTTCGAATTACATACCTAGCCTTGGGGTTTCTTCACGCACTTGATTAGCTTGGTCCGACCATGATAGGAAGACTTAATATAAGGTGGTAACACCGGGTTAATAAGGTACGGGTCTCACAACTATTGTTGGTTACTGATATCGCAAGAAAAGTTCCCCAAAATAGCAGTAACGTCTACTATTGTGAGCACCAGTAGTGGTGGTGGTGCTATAGGTTCTGGTTCACGGTGTACCTTTGGTAGAGGTATCGGTTCCTACATTATCCCCTCTGGTGGGGCATTTCTTTCTATAGTATTGGGTTCACATCGCCTTCACCTTGTCCTAGGAGCCACGATTAGAAACTTCACGAATACCTGAAAGTTTTGAATTGGTCAGTCGACTCACGGGTTTGAATATTTAAAATTACATCATGCAATGGAAATATCATGTCTAAAACTCAAATTATAGTTTCAACACATTGTTGTTGAACCAAACAACCAAACATTCAACACAGAGTGAAACAGACTGACAAAAGATCTTGCAGCACGTGATCGACTGCACCCTTGACAAGTTAGGGGTGTGCAGCATGTGACCAATCGCGCATCGCTGTTTCTATTTAAATCGAGGCGTGACTTTTTTTTTCTCATTTTACACTAGTGCAGAGCTACTGTGTGGTAAGAGGAAGGTGCACACCCCTAAAATCGATCCTTGAGGGTTTCCTTGGTGTTTTCTTGCTTTAATCCATCTCGTTATCGTCTCCACACCTCGGCACAGTAAGTTTCCAACCGATTTCCATTTTCCTTATTACCTAGATTAGGTTTTTGTTGATTTATCCTTGTTTTTCCCATGTAATGGCTTAAAATGATGGGTCTTTACTATATCAACATGTTAGAGAGTGTTTTCCATGCTTTCTCTTTGGTTTCAACATGGTTTCATCGATTTATATAGTTGCCCATAACCGAAATCAAGATTTTCCTCACTTTTCTCCCAAAATCTATTTTGGTTGTGATTGGTTCCATTTTTTTCCTTTCCCATTGATGCTTCAAAACACTCCTTGAGATCTATAACATTGATTAGAGTATACTAGAAAACCTTTAACAAACTGTTTGGGGACATATGCATGTCTTTCCCATTTCGATTGTTGCCCAAAACTGAGTTTGTCACTTAAAATGTGTTCCAGCACATTGTATCATTGTTTTGATCACTTTAGTGTATCAATTGATATATTTTTGAAAATTATAATACGCTAATAACAATTCTTCTTCTTCTTGTGCAGGCCTCTACTTTCTGAACACATATTTCGCCCATTATGGCTGCTCGGGATATCCCAAGGTCATCTGGTGCTAAGTCTTTTACCGCAGGAGCAGAGAGACAGTAGGGACATCTACCACCAGCCTATGATCCTTTCCATTTTGGATCAGCAGAGGTTGCTGCAGCTTGGTGTTCCTTTGAGGGTAGAGCGGTAGAGCCAGGCTGATTGATTTTGGTGGATGAGTTGGACATATTCGATATTTGTTGGGCATTTACTAACATGGGCTGGTTGTCATTACTGAACTAGATTCTGCTGACGAAGATTAATATGGTTTGCCGGTTCTACTATAATTTACAGGTAGACAGAGGTATGGATGAGGCTGCAGATGGTGCCTCACTTCAGATTTCTAGCCGAGTCAAGGGCCATGACATTGTTATTACTGTTGCTAGCTAGGCCTAGAGGTTAGGGATTTCTGTTGAGGGAGAGATGGTGTACGTAGAGCCAAAACTTCCTCTGGTCGATGAATGGGAGCTCACAAAGATTCGAGAGCAGATGATGCTAGGTCCAGAGTTATGCGAGAGCAACTATATTCCGGTTCTTAGCATGTACATTCGCATGACGCAACACAACATAGTGCCCAGGAGTGGAGATAGGGATGCGATAGTGCACTTCTACGAGTTTGTGGCATAATACATTACCATTCAGCGGCATATTTATCTTCCCCACTTGATCATGAGGACTATGATCCATTCAACATTGTATTCTTGGATAGGTAGTCTTCCTTACAGCCGATTGCTCACCTACTTGTTCTTCAAATTGGGGTTCAACCTATCACTTGAGCCATAAGAGGAGTTGGGTATTCACACTCCCATTGGATGGGATTCGCTGGATAAAATCCAGCTTCAGGATGTGGTTTTTAGTGATGAGGAGTTAGAGCAGCGTCCTCCACCTCGTCCGATATAGAAGCGATGGCCAGTTGAGAGAGTTCGACGTAGGGTGGCCATATCTTCATGATCTTCTTCTGAGAGGGAGCCAGTAGTTCCTAGTGGTAGTAGGGAGTCATCCCTTATGCATGTGGATTCTAGTGAGGAGGCTCCATCTGTGCTAGCTACAGAGGATGTGGTTAATTCTTTGGATGAGAGAGAGAGTTCATCACATGCTGTAGGTGGTGATGAGGTACCAGCATTGACGGCTCCTTAGACTGTGGTTGTTGAGTTAGCAGAGCTGCGAGGGTTGTTGGGAGATGTTCGCTCTTTAGTAACAGCATTGGATGATCAGAGATGAGCACATCAGACCAAACTAGATGCACATAAGAGACGTATGCTTCAGAAACTCACTAGTTTGGAGTAGCAAGTGTCTAGGCTTGAGCGAGGCTTCATCTAGTTTTAGGATACACTGGATGCTCTCAGGCAGGAGGTCACTTCCATGAGGGCTGCGCTAGTTACTATGGGTACTGTTGTGCCTGTTCTTGACAATGTAAAGACTACGTCAGTAGTCAGACGTGAGTGCACTCGTCAGCAGCGGCTTCGATCAGTGGCGAGGGTTCAAGCCACTTATTCTGTAGACAGTCCTGATCATCAGGACGATCGTGATTCTCAGCATGGCAACTCGTAGACCGGCACATACTCTAGGAATCCGCATGCTTATTTCGTTTAGACTCTGTTATGGCTCACCAGATACCATTTATTTTAAGATATTTGTTCTTGTTTGATATTGATGTTGATATTGATGGGTGAGGATCTGGTTTGTAGATACCGACCCATCGTTAGTACATTAATCTATCTGTTGATACTGTGGATGTTTTACTTTGGTTTTATGTGTATGTATATCTTATGCTTTTGCTTGTTATTATATTATGTTATTCTATTTCTTATGGCTTATTCATGGTTCTTACCCCCCATATAGTATATGGTTTATGCTTTCTAATTTAGCTTACTATATTTGTGGTGTGTATATATGATATGGTTTAATAGTTGACGTGGCACAATTGTGCTCAGATACCAACTTTTGTCACACCCTGTTCCCGATGTATCGGTACTATGGAATGGATGAGATCTCCACATCCTATTAGGGCATTAGAAATCCCTTTCTAGGATCACGAAATGTGATACGCCAACTGATAAACCCCATCATCACAAGGAAAGATAATAATAATTCCACACCACCAGATTAAAGAAATTACAGGTCAAGGGTATAGCAAAAGTCTAAATAAACATAATCATAAAAGTTGAATAATCAAATGATAATTTATATGTAGTTCCCAAACCATTGTAAATAATAATTAAATAAAAATAACTAAATCCATTAATCCAAATATTCTTATAGGCAACACGGCCTTAATTCCAAAAAAAAAAAAAAAACAAATAAGAAGTTTATCAAATTATTCATTGTGCCTATCCATAGACATAATCGTCACACTCGCATGATTCATCATGGGCATCATCATCACTAGCATACGAGACGTCAAATTCCATCTCCATCAAACCAGCATCTAAAAGAGTTTGTGTACACAAGGGTAGGCTCAACCATCGAGCTTAGCAAGGAAATCAAACGTACAACATACAACGTGCATGAATTAACAACTACAGTCTGGTATATATAACTATAAGTGTCAGCTTAAGGCAACCCACACATGGAGTCTCCTACTACACAAGTCCTCTCCCATCAGAATGAACACCGCATCACTCGGTGTATAGTGACATCCCCCAAATATAGGTTCGTCATTATGGAACAAGCCCATATTACGTAGGCCACTTGCCCAAAACTCATCCCAAGAACGTATTACGCCAGCCACTTGAGGAGGTGATAATCTCACTTGTCAACTCGTCCGCCATTCCACACTACATTGGGTATGGAGAACATCGTAATTATGTTCATACCACCCATTATTGAACCCATGCCACTACATAACCCCCTAATGACTAAACGTACAGTTATTAGGGTGATTAACATACGACTAACCAAGTCCTCTTAATTAACCAAATTACTGGACCGAAATGTTGCCAAGCTTCCGACCCCGTCTGAGCCCCCACATAGGACATCGTAGCTTGGCTAAGTTACATATGGTCATTGCAAAGCAACGCTAGTAAAGTAGTGCAAGCATCCCATACCACCCACCTTCCTCCTCACTGACTTAACCAAACATTACCAAGAAAAACATAGGTCAGTCTCTTTTGTGGAAAGGTAACAAGTGTCCCAGACTACTCGCCCTCCAATCCTTACCGGCACTACTGACCCCAAGCTCAAGGATGCATATGCATGGGCAAACAAACAGTTTATTAGATGGCATGTTATCACACAAAGTATGTTATCAATCGTATAGCATCATACAGCATAATCAAGTATATCTAATTCTACCGAATAAGGTCTAATTCCCTTACCTAATACGGTAAGTAGCAAAGAAAATAAGGAATACGGCTTTGAGTAGTTCTCCTAGAGTTCTCCCATACCTTAATAGCAATAAAAGTAATAATAATTAAATCCATCAGTTCGTCGTTTGTTTCTAATGCTTGCTCAAGCATAGCCAAACGATTCATTTACATTTCTAAGGTTTGGAATTAAGTTTAGAAGCATCCTATACTCGATGTTCAAAGGTTCCAAGCATTAACAAGGGTAAATAGAAAGCATCGATATTACCTAGCACAGGTTATAAACAAAACAAAAGAGAAAACCTATGCAAACATATGATCACAAGGATATAAACCCATAGGCAGGTTTATAAAAATTCCAAAGAGCTATTGACCAAATTTGGTTAGCATCCGAGGTCATCTCATTGTACGGAACGAGGCATCGACCGCACGGTCTTGACCATAGGCATGCGGCACATACCATCGGTTGCACGTCGAAACATAGCCAAAACACTTCGCTCTGGTGGTTTTTTAAAATTTTTCTAGGCCTAAATAAGGAGTTTGGGCCTAAAATTTCCATTCTAGCTCATGTTATTGGCATTCATTCCATTTCTCATTTTACCGATATTGTTGGATCTAGTTTTAATACCTTGGATTCTATTCCAGCAATATCAGGAGGGGTTTTCCTTCAATTTTAATCAAAAAATAATCCATTCAAATAAATCTCCAAGGCCTAGGGTCTTAGATCCATCCATTAGCCATTTTAATCCATTCTCCATCATTCTTAAGATATAGGTTCTTCACTGATTCTAATCTAACTTTCAGTTTAGTCCTTGAATGTGTCTCAATATTAGTGAAGGGAGATCTTAACCAAGGGAAAAACATAATCAATGACTCCTCAGTGGTTATTTCATTATTTTACTTGTAAGAAATGCCAAGGTAGTAGGGGTTTGATACAGGTAATGGACTATGTTGAAGGTTCTTGTTTACAAGCTTGATCTCCAATGGAGCATGGACTCCTTCTTCCTTTCTCTACTTCCTCCCCTTCCAAAACATGTCAGAACATTCCCACTTCTCTCTTTCTCTCAGTTAGTGTAGAGAATGAAATGAGAAAAATGGGAATAAAGTGGGATTTACTCTATTCACATTTGGAATGGATTGGGCTGCGATCATGGTAAGTTGGAGGATTCCCTCCTTACCAATTCCAAAAGATAATGAACATGCACATAATCTCTAATGGCTGTAAAGATAGTCTAGACTGCAAACGAATAAACCACTAGTCCAAAACTGGGAGGTGTAGCACCTGTCCGACCACACCTTGGTGGTGTCGTGTCGGACCCCTTATTTGAGTCCTGATTAAACATTTAAGCGTGAAGGGTTTTGCTAGGTTACCTCCATTGGGTTTTCATAGGCCTGGTCCATGTTGGTTTGACTCAATCATCGTGGTAAGACCTGTTACAAAGCCAAAATTTTAAATAATGACCAAAATTTTGGGTGCGGGTCTTACACCTCCACCCCCTTACAAAAATTTCGCCTTCAAAATTTGACATACCTTCATCATTGAACAATATGGATATGGCTCCCACATATCATCTTCTTTCTCCCATGAGGCCTCTTCTTCATTGTGGCTCTTCCATAATACTTTAACAAAAGGAATGCTTCGATTTCTGAGTTCTTGTACCTTTCAGTCTATAATTCTTGAAGGTTCAAATTCATAGGATAAATCATCATTTAGCTGTGGTGGTTCGGTGGTCAACACGTGTCCTGGATCACTAATGTACTTCTTCAGCATAGACACGTAGAACACATTGTGGACACCTGATAGTGCTAAAGGCAGTGCCAATTGGTAGGCTACAGTTCTGCTCCTCCTTAGGATTTTATAGTGTCCAACATACCAAGGACTCAACTTTCCCTTCTTGTTGAATCTCTTCACCGCTTTGGAAGGAGAAACCTTTAAGAGCACTTTTTCACCAATTTTGAATTTCAATTCCTTTCGTTTTACGTCAGCATAACTCTTATGTCGAGCTTGGGAGGCTTTAATTCTTGCTCGAATCAGATCAACCTTCTCACCAGTTTCTTGGATATGTCGGGCCCAACTATTCTTCTTTCACCAACTTTGTTCTAGTACAATGGTGTTCTGCACTTCCTGCCATATAATGCTTCATATGGAGCCATTCCAATTGTAGCTTGGTAACAGTTATTGTAAGTAAACTCTATAACTGCTAAGCTTTCGTCCCACTTGATTTTGAAATCCAACGTACATGCCCTGAGCATATCTTCCAATATTTTGATTGTCCTCTCCAATTGGCCATTGATTTATGGGTGATATGCAGTGCTGAATTTTAGTTGTATACCCATCGCACTCTATAATCCTTCCTAGAAGCATGAAGTGAATCATGGATCTCGATCATACACGATGTTGGTCAGTACACCATGTAACTGGACAATATTGTCGATGTACAGTTTGGCTAAATGATCCATAGAGTACAGTAGACGAACAGCAATAAATCATTTTGTCATTGTGAAATGATCATTGATTACCCAAACAATGTCTACAGCTCAAGCCGTTAAAGGTAGCCCTGTGACAAAGTCCATCGTTACATGATCCCACTTGCATTATGGGACCGATAACGGTAACCTTCCTTTAATTCCATCATGATTTTCCACAAGTATGGATCTTTTGGTAGTGCTTCCTTTATTTGATCAGGCAGGGTCAACATAAAGCTTAACGCTCTGAAAAGTACGGAGATGAACATGACCAACTCTTCAAGCAACGTTTTTGTGTTTGCATAACCAGATGTGGTTGGAAGTCAGGTAGTTATGTCACACCCTAATTCTGGACTAACCAGTGGTGTGATGAACCATCAATAAACCAACGGTTCAATCAGGATCTCGTATAGACCGTACCCACCATATCAAACCAAACACATTCCACAGTAATAATCAGATATAATAAATTAACAAGCGGAAATCTTTATAAATAATGAACTGAGGTCTAACAATGATAAATAAGTAATTACATCCAATTATCACCAAACGACTCAAGACATAAAGTAAATAAACCATTACATGTTTCAATACTCAAACATAACTAAACTTAATCAAAAACACATTGGTTGCACTCGCACGACGGATCATGCGCATACTCTATAACTTCTACGTCCATAGCCGCCAGGTGTCCATAAGACAGCACGTTCACGTAGTCTTCTACAGTAGGACCTGCATCAGCAACTAAAAATATTCGACATCGAGAGGGTGAGCATACATCACGGCTCAGTGAGCAAACAAAACAAATGGCCAAACATATGCATGCATTCAATTCATATCTTTGGTCTAGTTTTTAAGTTTACAACTGTGCTATAGAAAGGATTAGAGGCCACCGCACCTTTATACACGAGTGTGTGAATTCGTCCAATGGATCAAACACCATTGCCATCCACATGCACCCACCATGGAATAGAGATAGAGCTAAAGTGTCTGGATCATACACCGCCAACACTTTCTCTGATGCCCTACCCATACCAATACGTAAGCCCCTATTGGCGAGGGCTTGCAAACTGGGCTTGCAACTAACCAATTTTAATGCCATCCAATATATCTAAGGCTTCACCCCAGCATCCCTCAATATGTCCATGGAGATAGAGCTAAGGCCCCCCGACAGAGTCAGAGACCACCTCCCCTAATGCCCTACAATGTAATAGTTCTACTAAGATAATGGAGATACGACGATGTCAGTGGGCAAGACTTGAGTAGAGATAAAGCTAGAGTCTGGTGACCAGGCTGAACTACAATGCCACGTCCTTCCCCTGATGCCCCACTCGCATCCAACACACTAACCATATACACAATCACATGCCTATTCCTAACATCATCACTATCATGTTATAAATAGATAATAATAAATATGCATGAGCAGAAATAGAAATAATATTGGATGACATGTGAGATGCACATTACAAGCATACAAGCATAGAAGCATTCATTGCATTGGACAAATAAAATAAAATAGTATGTTATTATCCAATTAGTTTAGGTCTTGTTCCCTCACCTTTTAATGATATCCGATCTCCTTTCAAACCTTGAAATTCCCTTTAAATCAATTAGCAACATAGGAATCATATAAATTTAAGTTAGGATTCATGTGTCATATATTACAGTAGTCAAAAGTCGAATATGACCATTGATAGGTGACTGATTGGTCTTATGGTCACTTCCCTGTGTCGACCATACCACGTACGATCGATCCCTTATGGGAACACTATATGCGACCACACCTACGACCATACGTTTCCTGAATTATTTTTGAATGACTGGGGTCGACTCTCTGGTCATCCTATGGTCGACCATAATTGCGACCATACGATTTCTGGTCAATTTTTACTTTCAATCTGAGTTCTTCGTGAGTCGATTTCTCAGCTCATCACTTGGGTTCATCATAAAATTATTCTATGACCATCATTTACAATTTATCTTAATCAATTATCCTTAACCTATTCTCTAATGATTCTCCTTAGAAATTCCATAACCGAAATCGTTACATTAGATTCAAAACAACAACTCGATAGAAAAAGAACGTATCCTATCAGATCTAGCTTTACAAAGACTGGTTCATACCTTAAGCTTATTGTAAAGAGATAGAATTCTTCTCTGGAAAACCTTTCTCCAAGCTTCTTCTCCAAATCTCCTTTTCTTTCTCTTCCCTTCTCTTCCTCCTTTAGGTCTAGGGTTTGATAATGTTCCAAAAGAATGAAAAAGGGTTGAGAGATGTCCTTTATATAGAAAGAAACTCTCCATATAGAGCTCTCCAACAATAGGAAAGAAATCCCCCCTTTATTTGGAAAGTTTCCAAACTCCAAAGTCTGATTTGGAAGTGTACGGCCAGACATATGGTCGTAAAATCCGTCGACCATACGTTTA
The DNA here is from genome assembly GCA_028583415.1 of Protea cynaroides. Lineage (NCBI taxonomy): Eukaryota > Viridiplantae > Streptophyta > Magnoliopsida > Proteales > Proteaceae > Protea > Protea cynaroides. Next base: position 38,168,142 of record CM053275.1, read on the forward strand.
AAAATATCGACCGTATGTTTGAATTATCAGTGGTCTTCATTTTTCATCGTATGGTTGACCGTACCTACTCAGGTAGTCGACCATACACTTAATTTTAAGTGTTTTTGAGTCGATTTGCTTACCTAGTCTCGTGGTCTTTCTTCACACAGTTGGTCTACTCGATCCAAAGATGATGGAAAGACCTAACACGACATGGTTAGATCGGGTTAGTAGAGTGTGGGTCTTACAATTCCCCCCTTACATAAATTTTGTCCTCGAAATTTGCACATCCCTTCCGAGTGTAATAAATGAGGATATTATTTTTGCATAGTATTTTCTTCTTCCCATGTGATTTTTTCTACATATTGGCTTCTCCAGGTAACCTTAACATAGTAAATATCATGATTTTAAAGATGTTGAACCTTTCGTCTAGTGATTTCAAAAGGTACCACCTCAAACGTTAAATCTTCCATCAAATTCGGTGGATCCATCGTTAGCACGTGCGCTGGATCCCAGACGTATTTCTTCAGCTGGAAAACATGAAATACATCATGTACACTAGACATCGATGGTGGTAGTGCTAGCTGATACACTACCTTTCCACACCTTGTCAGAATCTCATAAGGTCCAATATATCTGGGACATAGCTTTTCCTTCTGTTTGAACCGTTTAAAACCGTTCATAGGGGATATTTTCAAAAATACCTTATCACCTGTGGTGAATTCAAGGTCTCAGCGTTGATTGTCTGCATGCTGCTTCTGATGGTTCTGAGCTATTCGAACCATTTCCTTAATGATGTCGACTACTCGACAAGTCTCTTCAACAAATTCTGGTCCAATAATTCTCTGTTCTCCAACTTCGTTCCAAAATAAAGGAGTTTGACACTTCCTACCATACAGTGCTTCATAGGGTGACATTTGTATTGTAGCTTGATAGTTGTTGTTATAAGTGAACTTGATCAATGGTAACTTCTCATCCCATGATCCCTTGAAATCAATCACACAAGCTCGGAGCATGTCTTCTAAAATTTGAATGGTGCGCTTCGACTGTCCATCGGTCTGAGGGTGAAATGCGATACTAAATTTCAGCATTGTGCCCATAGCCTTTTGTAATCCTTCCCAGAACTTTGAGGTAAAGTGTGGATCTCTATCGGACACGATGCTTTCAAGTACGCCATGCAATCTGACAATATTATCCATATACAGCTTAGCTAGCCTCTCCAGAGTATACTGAGGTCGTATAGCTATGAAACGAGCTGTCTTAGTCAAACGATCTACAATCACCCAGACTCCGTCAACTACTCGGGAGTCAATGGTAACCCTATGAAGAAGTCTATAGTAATGCAGTCCCATTTCCAAGCTAGTTCAAGCAGTGGTTGTAACAAGCCTGCAGGTCTTTGTCTTTTTGCCTTTACCCATTGATAATTTAGCCATTAAGATACATGTCTAGCTACATCCGCTTTCATTCCTCTCCACCAATATAGTTTTTTCAAATCATGATACATCTTTATACTCCCACAATGTACCAAATAGGATGACGAATGAGCTTCCCTCATTAGTCTATGTTTAATGTATAAATCTTCACTTTTAGGTACATACACTCTTTCTTTGTATCTTAGTACCTTTTCAAAGTCTAGAGTAAAATCAGGAGTAGACATACCCTTTTCCAAATCTTCTTGCACTATCCTCAAATAGGGGTCCGATTGGATAGTTGTTTTCACCTCGTCTATCAGATCAGTTACAATCTTCAATGTAGCAAACATGTTTGAAAATTGATGAATAAATCCTAGGTCGGTCGATCCACCCGATTTATCAACTACGAACTGCTTATTGCCACAATTGAATACTCTTCCCACGATACACATTGCAGCATTTGTGCTAGCTTATTCCTGAGATTTTATCATCTTTTTTCTACTTAGTGCATCAGCAACTACGTTAGCCTTCCCTGGATGATACTGGATATCGCAATCCTAATCCTTTAGCAACTTCAGCCATCTTCTCTGTTTCATGTTCAACTCCTTCTGATTGAAGAGATGACTGAGACTCTTATGGTCTAATTTAATCTGGAATTTCTCTCCATACAAATAATGTCTCCATATCTTGACAGCATGTACCACCGCTGCTAACTCCAAGTCATGAGTAGGGTAATTCTTCTCGTGTGCTAATTGTCTCGAAGCATACACAATCACTTGCTCTTCTTGCAAGAGAACACATCCCACTCCTAACCTAGATGCATCGATGTATAAGGTAAATGGTTGTCCTGGGACCGAAATAGTCAAGATGAGAGCCAATATCAATATTGCCTTTATTTGAAAACACTCTTCACATTTGTCAGTCCAAACAAACTTTGTTCTTTCCTTAGTTAGACTGGTGAGAGGTACGACGATTCTAGAGTAATCTTCCATGAATCGTCGATAATACCTAGCTAAACCCAAGAAACTCTTAATTTCTGCGACATTCTTAGGTGCTTCCCATTTCACAATAGCTTTAATCTTGTTGGATTCCACTTTAATTCCTTCAGCTGATACAACGTGGCCTAAGAAAGTGACTTCATTTAGTCAGAACTCATACTTAGTAAATTTAGGGTAAAGCTTTTCTTTTCTTAGTTGCTGAAGAGCGGCTTTAAAATTTTTTATATGAGTTCTTTGTCCTTGGAGTAGAGTAGGATGTCGTCTATAAATACAATGACCGAAGTATCCAGTATATCATGGAATACCCGCTTCATGAGTTCCATAAAAGTTACGGACGCATTAGTCAATCCAAATGACATAACTAGAAATTCGTTGTGTCCATATCTGGTTCTGAATGCTATCTTCAGAATATCACCTTCCTTGATCTTCAACTGATGGTATCCTAACCAAAGATCAATCTTGGAGAACCCTTTGGCACCTTGCAACTGGTCGAATAAGTCATTGATCTGAGACAATGGATATCAATTTTTTATTGAGAGCTTGCTTAATTCTCGATAATTCATATAAAGTCGGATGCCACCATCCTTCTTTTTCACAAACACTGGTGCTCCCCATGGTGATATACTGGGTCAGATATAACCCTTGTCCAGCAACTCTTGTAGTTGCACCTTCAGTTTCTTCAATTCAATAGGAGCCATTCGATAGGGTGCCTTAGATACTGGTGTGGCTCTGAGCATAAGGTCTATCACAAACTCTGTCGCTCGATCGGGTGGCAATCCTAGTAATTCCTTGGGAAATACATCCGAAAATTCACACACAACTTCAATGTCTTTCATTTGTGGTGCTTCCTTGGTGAGGTCAACCACAGACACTAAGTACCTAACTCCACCTTTCTCGAGGCATCTCCTAGCCTTTAATGTAAAAAGAATGAGTTTTCATTTATGGAAAAGTTTGGTTCTTATAAAACTGAATTCTGCTCCTTCCTTGTCCTTGAATGATATCTTCTTTTCAACACAAAGCAAACTCACAGAATGCTGGGATAACCAGTCCATCCCTAGGATGACGTCGAAGACTGTCATCTAGAGTTGCACCAAGTTGGCGTCCAAACTTCGTCCATTTATGAGAACTGGACGTGGTCCATAACCTTGGTCTAATTATACTTCTATTCCCATAGGTGACCGTACTAGTAGCTTGTAATCTAAAGGTCTGAGCGGTATATCTAGCTTCTTTCTGAAAGACACCGATATAAATGAGTGTGTGGCTCCAGAGTCGAAAAGCATTCTGGCTGGTATATTAGCTATAGGTACGATACCTATAATTTTACTTAATTTAGTCTACATGCTCGTATAAGGTAATCCAAAACATAAGGTTGAATCATACCTGTGACCACATCAGGCGATGCGACAACATCCTTAGAAGTAACTGCATAAACCTTTCCTTGCTGTAGCTGCTTCCTTGGCTTAAGGTAATCTCTTGAATAATGTCCTACTTGATCATAGTTGAAGCATTTGACTCCAGTATTACCCTGTTTCTATTGAGATCGGGCTGTTGGGGTAGTCTTGGCTGCTGCATTGAAGCCTTGAGTACGAAAAGGCTTGAAGGTCCTTGTATTCCCTCCATTAAATGAATTTCCATTAGGCCTCTTGATACTCCTATTTTAAGCAAAGTAACTCTTTCTTTGACTAAACTCCAAAACTCGTGCTATCTACACAGCTTCATTGTATATCTTCTTTTCTAGTCCCAACACGTGCTCATGGATACTTTCCCTAAGTCCCATGATGAACCTACGGGTCTTAATATCTTCCTCATGCATACTAGTAGGAGCAAGGAAGAACAGTTCCTCATAACGCTGCTGATAAGCGTCAACAATCATCTATCCTTGATATAGACTCAAAAATTCTTTTTCCATCTTATCCCTGAAACTCCTAGGAAAATATTTCTCAAAAAAGGCTTCTTTGAAGATAGCCCAGGTTAACTGGGTGTGCTTGATCAACAGGTAACCTCGAGTGGATTTCCACCGTGGTGTGCACCTCCTTTCAGCATAAATGTTGCACACAATACTTTCTCCTCTTCTATAATAGTCATCATCATGAAATTTCTTTTCATTTCATCAATCTAGTGAGCTGGCCACAATGGATCTGACGACTTACCCATAAACTCTTTTGGTTTCAACTTCAGAAAACTCTCGATCAGCCAGGAGTGGTCAAGCTGATTTTGCACATAGTAGCCATACATAGGTGGCTGATTTTCGTATTTACTTGAGTTATTCATCACCAGTTGTGCTCTGAGATTCTGAATTGGGGTTTGCATTGTTGGAGTTTGTTGCACTATGGGTACAGTGTTGTTCTCCACAGGTGCAATGGGCGCTGTATTATTAACAACAGGTGCGAGAGGTATAGCGTGGCTACCAGGAGGTGTTGGTGTGGTATCTACATCTGGTGGTGCAATCGCCAAGGCAACTTGCATATTTGATGCAATTGTTGTACCTGTTGTGCTAAATTCATCACAACAGTGGCCAAATCTATTGGTGGTGCTGGTAAGTTAGTTGGGTTGGCATGGGTGTAAACATCCTGAGGCGTAACATTTTGATTCCCAGCATCTCCTTCTTGGCCTTCTTGACCTTCATTGGTATTGACCTCCGTAGGTGGTGGAGGTGGGTTTACATTCTGTCTCCTTCTGCTTGGTCTACGCCCAGCCATTTAAACTTTTGGGTGAAATAGTATTGGGAAGGCTACACATGTGAGACAAGATAGAATGGTAATATTTTGTTAGTCCAACAATGGGAGGAGAGAAAAAAAAAGAATAAAACTACGAGGCATTAGGTCTAATAGAGTCAAAACAGACAGTAGTCAATCATATGGTCAATATGACCCATGTAATGTGACCATAGGTTCAACCATACGAACCCTGGTAACTTCCCAAGATCCTATGGTCGATTGTCTGATCGATCTTATGGTCAACTGTTTTGGTCAAATTGTGTGACCCTACTATTCAAAAATCAGGTTTTTATATCTGATTCGAGACTTTTCCCTTTCATTATCTCTTATTCTCCTACGTTCTCAACTCAGCTCGCTACCACTGGGTTGCTACAGTGTCAACCACATGAATTTAGTGGTTTTTCCATCGGTCGACAACCTCCATCCTATTCATCAAGGTACATTCTCTACTCTTTTCTTCTTTTTAAGCTTTTATACTTAGGTTTTCGTCATTTATAGAGTTTTCTTCAAATTAACATCTAATTGATCGTAAATTTTTTATTTTCATTGGTGGTCCAAACTATTGGCTACCCAACGGATGAAAGCCCTCAAGAAAATTCGAGTTTCGTCGGTTGGTTTGGTTAAAACTTTGAAAATCCCAATTTTAACCTAGAATTTGGGGGAAAATCCCAATTTCAAAATTTCTTCAATTTTATTTTTAATTGGTGTAAATTTTCTATTGATTGTTCGGTGTAGGATAGTTTGTGCCTCATGTAAGTACTCCTGCCCAAGTGTTTGGATGAAAAGTGAGGCTTTTTCCCCTTTTACATCATTATGCTACCCAAATTTTAACTTTCTAACTTATTTTCTTATTCCTTTTCTTGCAGTTATCATGGTTCGTACCAAGGTTCCCAGAGTCCATGGCCCTTGTCGCTTCAAGTCCATCGAAGCAAAGGTACAATATCCATGGTATCATCTGAAAATGGTGGAAGGGGGTCGGTGTGTCAATTTAGCCCATTTAACCCTGTTTGATGTAGAGAGGGCGTTTGGTAATATGGGATGGCTTCCCGTGATCTTGTATGAGGGTTGCACCCGTCCAGATTTAGTAAAGCAGTTCTACTGCAATCTACAGGTTGAGGGTGATCTAGAGGATATAGACAGTGGAAGAGAGCTTCGGATCACTAGTTGGGTGAAAGGGGTTCCTATCTCTTTCAATACCTAACAGTTGGCAGATCTTCTGGGTATCTCAAGCGTCGGTCCTTTGGTCAACTATGCTCCTAAGGAACCCAAGTTCTTAACCACTACTATGCACGCAGAGGTATGCAGTCAGATTCTTCATGATGACCGCTGGAAGATGAAGACAGTTAACCTGCGTCCTAAGCCATGGGTATACTGTAAGATTATCCAGCGTAATATGATTTCTCAGGGTGGACATTATAAGATGGTCTCCCAATTGACTCAGTACTTGTTATACTGTATCTGCACTAGGCAACCTCTCTATCTCCCATACATTATCATCTGGATTATGCACAAAGCCACGATGCTTGATTCGAGAGGTAACCTGCCCTATGGACTGTTGATCACCACTCTGCTCTCTCGCCTACAGGTGAACTTAGAGGATGAAAGGATCTATGAAAAGACCTTCTCAGTTGACCTTGATTGGGATGCCATATGCAGGATGGGTATGAGAGAGATACAAATCAGTGACGATGAGAGGAATGTCATGAGATGTCCTCTCACTAGGGTGGCGGCAGCAGATGCAGAGGCCGCGGCAGCAATGGAAAACAAGAGTAATGATGAGGAGAATGATGACCAGATGTTCATGGATGTGGATGCCATAAGGAGCTGGCCCTTCTCGGACTTCTCACACGGCTGTTCCTTCACGTCCTCCATCAGATGGCATGATGGCATTACTGCTTGAGATTTGAGATGCGTAGTGAGCTACTGGTAAGAGGGTAGGAGAGATCCTAGATGCTCAGCGCTCTACAGACCAGCGGGTAGCAGATCTGGCAGCTAGTTTTTGAGCAACCTAGACTTAGGTAGCCTGGCTCACGAAAGTATATGCTGAAGACTATGATCAAAACCATGAGGCACCTCCTCCACCTACACCCCCAGCTCCATGATTACTCTTTTTATTTACTCTCGTTTATACTCTAGAGTAACTGTCCAGATTGTGGACCGTACTCTGGTTCAGTTACATATTTTTCTTACTCCCCATTTTGGCATATATATATATATAGACCTGTAAAACGAAAAAAAGGGGTGGGAGCAGTTTGGGTATAAAAAAATTGTCCAGATCCCTAAAAGAAGGGATTAAAGACCCAAAAAAAAGGGGGGGCAAAAATCGGGGAAGGGGAAAAAAAGAGAGGAACAGAGAGAGCAAAGAGGGCGGTGAGGGAGAAAGTTGCAGGGGAAGAGGGGAGGTCGACACCTCATCCCTCATTCCAGAAATCTCTCCCCCCAAAGCCGTCGGACCGTCGGACATGGCTTCTCCCCAGCCGGCTTCAACGTCTTCATCCCCTCTCCCATCGACAACGCATGGGAGGTCCCTCATTTCCAGCAACCATGAGAACCCCCATTTGGAAGGACCGGTGGATAGAAGAAGGAGAAGAAGAAATAAAGAGAGAAGAAACGAAGCTGAGAGAGGAGGAAAAAAATCAGAGAGGGAAAGAAGAAAGGAGGAGAAGAAATCAGGGGAGAGAGAGAGAAGCAGAGAGAGGAAGGAGAAGCTGTAGCAAGGAGTGAAGAAAAAAAAAGCAGAAGAGGAAGAAGAAGAAAGCGGCAGCAGAGCCGCCGCCGCCGTGAAGGAAGAAGGAGCAGCATCACTGCTGCTGGTCCAAGGAGGAAAAAAAAAGCAGAAGAGGAAGAAGAAGAAAGCGGCAACAGAGCCGCCGCCGCCATGAAGGAAGAAGGAGCAGCATCACTGCTGCTAGTCCAAGAAAAAAAAAACAGAAAGGAGAAGAAGAAAAGGAGGGCAGACAGAGGAGAAGAAAAAAAAAACCAGCAAGAAGAAGAAGAATAAGGCGGCAGCGCAGCCGCCACCGCCGTGGAGGAAGGAGGACAGCATCACCACCGCCGTGAAGGAAGGAGCAACTCCCTCTCCTTGCCGGCGATCTCGGTCGACAGGTGAATTCATGACTTTTTTTTTCTTTTTTTTTGCAATGTCTAAATTGGTTTGCTTTGTTTTTTAGGGTGGTGCTCTGCTAGATTCATATGCCTTATGTTTAGTAGTATTTTTTTACCAGTTTTGCTATTTAGCCATATTAGTTAATTGCTGTTTTGGTTTTGGCTTTCTTCTTTGTGGTGTTTTTGTTTCAGCTTTACTAGTTTGTGTCTTAGTCTTTATTGCTGGATTCCCTTGGAGTTAGTTTGCTAATTCTTTCTTCCCCATTCAGTGGAGTTGCGGGAGTGATGTTTAAGCTTGAATGCATTTTTAGATTCAGTTTCAGGGAAATCCGAGTGGGACTAATTGAGTGGAGGCTAGTTCGGGTCGTATTGAGTTATTTTATATTGTGTCTGGTTTAGTCTAATTAGGTGTTAGTTTAGGTCAGACTTGAGTCTAAGTTGGGCTGAGTTTAGGTTCTGTTTAGCTTGAGTAAGTCACCTCGGGCTTAGGTCTAAGTTAGCTAGGTTTGGTTCAGGTCAGCCCAGATTCTGGTTTAGTTTGGCTCTGGCATAGGTTAGTCCTAGGCTGGTTTAGGTTAGTCTAATGTCGGGTCCGTCGGTTCTGGTTCGTTAGATTGGTTTGTCTAGTTTACTTGGGGTTGGTTTGGTTTAGTATAGGTTAGAGTGGGCCTTATGGGTTTGGTCTAGTTGGGGATAGGGTGGCTTAGGATTAAGTTGGTCTGCCCTGTACCCGGGTCAAACCTCAGTTAATGTAACTCATGCATAATTTGATCACATGTTTAGATTCATGTTAATTGGACCATATGCTTAATGCTTTATCTTTGTCACATGTGTTTGAGTTACATGTTATTTTGTTAATTTTCCATACTTATTGCTTTATTGTTTATATTAATAAATGTATGTGTGGAATGCTCATATGTTAACTGATCTTAAATATATGTTCCCCTCCCCAAGTGATGTATCATCACTCTAATGCTTCATTGTAATAGATGTATGCTAAGATGCGCACTTCTCGCAATGTGATTGGCTAGGGGACTCCAAAGAGTCCGACCCCTTGTGGGCTCATTTAGAATGAGCTCACCCAACCTTAGGATTGGATCCAAGAGTGTGGAAAATCGTTGTATCAAATGTATATTAATGAAAAATACGCGATTAGGTAGATGTATGCATCAGATTGGTGGCCCGACAGACGGTCCACCTGGGTATCCCGAATGTGGGATGTGAGTGAGATATTAGTGTACCCCGTGTGTGGGGAGCTGAGGCATTTTTCCTTTCCTGAGTGTTGCCACGCATGTCCATGGCTCGTTAATCCATGGGAACTACGCTTGACCTGATTTTGGAGAGACAGAGGTCTCGAGGGATACATAGGCTGCGGGGGAGTTTGGTCGCTCCACGCTAGGTCAAATTGAGGTAAGTTCCATGTATTATGGGATTACTTCGTCGAGGGGACTTCCTTGTGATAGGGAGTACCTCAACACTGAGATGGGTCCCACTATTCCGGGAACATTTCTCACCATTGGATGTGTTCCATGATTATGGGAGCATACATCGCTTGGGATGTGTTCCAACATTTTGGGAGCGTCCCTTCTCTTGCACACACTTGGTACGTACACACCCGCCCGAACTACGTTTGGCCTGATTCCCGCCGCACAGGGATACGTAGGCGGCCTAGGATTTTCCCAGACCTCGGTCATATGTTGAATATCATTTTTTCCTTTCTTTTGATGTATGATTAAGCCATTCTTTAAATCCTTTAATTCATTTTGTAATTATTTTTCTTGTTTAAATTGTTTAATTTCAGCTTATGTCATGCATAGTTAGTAAAGAATTAGAGATCAAATTAGGACTTTCTTCTCATACCTTGTAATTTAATTAGATTAAATAACCCCAATCATTCATAAACTGTAGGAAATGATAGGACTTAGGGAGACCGGTTCAACCGGGCGAGTTGGGTGCCTAACACCTTCCCAACTCGTAATTTGGCACTTACCTACCTTTGGTGAGACAAGATAGCCGTTCCATTTGTGCGAGTCATTAGTGTCCCTCCATTGAGGAACATCATTTATAGGTCCTAGACCTTATCTAGGTGGCGAGTCCAGTCTTTTTACCCTCCACTGGCATGAGTGGATGGAATCTGAAGGTGAGAACTTTCCAGATCCCAGTCTGAGTGTAATGATAGTAGACAAGTTTCACAACATATAAATTCAAAATTTTAAAAATGAGGATGATTAAATTAAATCTGAAATGATTTTTTCCCAGGTCCTCACAGTGGCGACTCCGCTAGGGACATTCATGCCAGACTCCAGATTGTAAATCCCTCCCTTTCTCTTTATGCATAAACTTATATCTTGGGGCTTTAGGTTGTAGTTAGGTGTAGAAGTAGCGAACACCCTTGCTTTTAGCCTTGATTGTTTAGGTGCATTGTATACATTGCTGATTATTTTATGATATAGTGATATCATGGTTCTCGAGATATTGGTTACTATTGTTACAAACCTCGTGGTTAGCTGAAACGGGCTCCAGTGCATATTGGATGACCTGCCAGGTGAAGCCACAACCTTGGTCTGTACCTGCGGCTATGCGGGTATATAAAGGGATGTAGATGTCTTTGACTCATCGTGTATATGGTGATAGGCATTCTTATCCTTGTCAAGGTAGCCTTGTCGTGTCCCATTATCACATTATTGATACTTGTATACTTGATTCATCCCTGAACACCTAAGTGTTGTCTTTACCCAGTTTCACCTCACTTAACGCGGGTGGTCACTGATAAAGTCATCACTCATTTGTTTAAGATTGAATCGAAATTCTTTGATATCCTGTGTTCGTCCTCTCAGACAGTGAATCCCTCCCAAATCCAACGATCTCAATGTGTTCATTTGGTTGGAGTTTCAGCCGGAGGTATAGTCTGTTTCACAGATACCCTCTTGCTGAAAACCATCCAAAGAATCAATCTGAATCGCCAGAATTGGCGAGGATTAACCTAATGGAGTTCTTGCACAGGATCTAACTTTGTCTGGTTGAGTCAGCTTTGATGCGTGCATTATTCTTGGTTCTCCCTATCTGTTAGAGTCCTGACCTTTGTTCCCCTGTTCCACATTTCCAGTCAACTTCAGGAGAGTTGAAACATAACATCCAGTTGGGTAAGGGATACCATCTCTAGGAGACTACATAGAGTCCCCAGTCTTCAATCAACCCTAGGATATCCTAGAGGGCCGGTTAGTCTGGCAGCGGAAATGGAAGATCATGAGATAGAAGATCGTCATGAGCCCCTAGAGGATCCAATCGCCATTTTGACCACCAGACTTACCAGTTTGGAGCGAACAGTTCACGCCATGGTAGGATTGATCAAGCAAAACATGAATATTGGGCCGCAAACAGCCTCCAATGCAGTAGCCTCACCTGATGGGGGCAATGGTCCCACCACCCCCATGAATGCATCTCCTTCGCCCCAGATAGTGATTCAGGAGCCTTCCCCCAGTAAGCTATCGGAAGTGGATAAACTATTGGCTAGTTCAGCTGTCATGAGTCGGTTGCACAATGTAGAGCATTTGTTTCGAGGAATGGAAGATCAGATTATAGACGCTGAGGGAGTGAATTACTTCCCAGAGGCCAAGCTGCCAGATAAATTCAAATGGCCTCTGGAGAAATTTGACGGGTCAGGTTGCCCCACCACCCATCTTAGATCATTTACTGGTATCTTGAGGATAGGGAGAGGGTCCACAGATGAGCAATTGGGCCAAGCATTTCAGTTCTCTTTATCTGGTGGGGCTCACAAATGGTTTTTGCACTTGAAACCTTCCCAAATCAAGTCCTAGGTAGACATTACAACTTCTTTTGTGGAACATTACTCTTATAACACTAAAGTGGAAACCCACAGAATGCAGTTAGAAACAATCATGCAATTGCCCGGAGAAGGATTCATTGCTTACTTGGCTAGGTTCAGGGCCATTGCTGCGCAAATCTGGAACAGACCTTCTGAGAGAGAGCAAGTCACCATGATGATGAGAGGGTTGGCTAACCCATATAAAACATTTATCTTTGGACAAGGCATCACCACATTCCATACCTTAATCCCCGCTGGGCAACAGATCAAGATGCAATCAACCACGGGGATCTCCCGCATAAGGGCGATAAGGTAATATCTGAAGGCAACTCAAGCAGGAGAAATAATTCTTCCAAAGTATCTAATGCAAATTCCTTTTCTCAGGCCAAGAGTGTGGCAGCGGCCTCTTCAGTCCTGTTATTGATTGAAGCTTCGTATCCTCAGAGGAATCAAAGAGCAAGCAGACAATACACAGAGCTGGGTTTACCAAGAGAATTGATCATGAATAAGTTGATGAAGGCTAGCCAATTAAAGCCCCCTTGACCAATGGTACTATCCAATCCTCTCCCAGCAAGTTTTAGGCAGGACAGATTCTACAAGTTCCACAACTAGGCTGGGCATGGCATAGAATTCTGCTTCGCCTTAAAGGAAGCAATTCAAGATGCACTGGAGGCTGGAACTTTTGCCATTCAGAATCGACCAGCATCTACAGCAAAAAATCCTCTCCCTAACCACTCTGTCAACTTCATATAGGAAGGGGAGGAGGATGGTCGTTACGATTTTTCACCTTTTGAGAATTCTGATGCATATGGCGCATCTTCAGTTTCACCCGTTTACAGTTGGAAGGACCAGAACAAGCATGAGGGATCATCTGAGGTTGTGGCTATCAAGCAAGAACTAGAGTATGATCTAGAGGTGGTTTTCCCTCAACAGACAAAGCATTCGGTAGCAAGGCTTGAGAAGGGAACCCCATTGATCATATACATTGAAGATGAACTTGAGGTAGCCCAGGTGACACAAGATTTCAGTAACCTGGAGGTTTACATCCCTGGGTATGATGACAAGCCTATAGCATAAACCCGGAGTGGAAAGACCTTCAAGCCCACAAACCTGACAGTTGATAACCCCGGACAGTTGGCAAGAGACAAGGGGAAAGAGCAATGTACTGCCTCTGAGCCCCAGAACCCTATTTTGAAGCAGTTGGAAAAGACACAGGCTAATGTGTCAATTTGGGGATTACTTATGGCATCCAAGGCACACAGGGACGCAGTTCTAAAATCATTAGCCAGCGTCCAAGTTCCAGTCTCCACCAATTGTACCGAGCTAGCGAACATAGTTGGAGGATCTCATGTTGTTAACTCCTTGATGTATGGTGATGCCGACCTCACTGATGAAGGAAGGATGCATAACAAGGCTATTTATATCACCATTGGCCTCAGAGATCACTTGATTCCAAGAGTGTTTGTAGATGAAGGCTCAGCATTGAATGTATTCCCTCTCAGCACCTTCAAACATCTTAGGTTCAATGAGGCAGAGCTCAAGCCGTCCACGTACTGTGTTAAGGCTTATGACTGTACCAGGAGGACCATCAATGGAGTACTTAATGCACAAATTAAGGTGGGTCCTGCTATGTTTGATGTCGAGCTTCATGTCGTGGACATACCTGCTTCCTTCAATCTGCTTTTGGGAAGGCCCTGGATCCACAAAGAAGGAGTTCTCACCTCGTCATTGCATCAGAAGGTCAGATTCCTATATGAAGGGGTGGTGGTGACAGTGTATGCCGATTCCGATATGGTTAATGCCCTAGCAGTGGAAGACAGCAGTTCAGAGGACAGTACAGGGGTGCAACTGAGTGGGTTCCAGATCAGTTCAATCCTGGCAACAACACAGTCAGAACCCTCAGGTAAGAATTTAAATTTTGTATTTAATTCATTGCTTAACATGTCTTTCTTCCCAGGAATGGGTCTGGGTTTGCATCAACAAGGTGACATCAATGTGCTTTCTCTAATGATGAATGAGAACAGATTTGGACTGGGGTACGTTCCTTCCATGGAAGACCTAGCCTGGATTGACCAGAAGCGGAGGAGATCCAATGACCATTTTTTGAGGCTCGAAAAAAGAAAGTACAAGAATAGTAGGCAGTTTACAGTTTTTCCAAGAAAAGGCAGCAGCAGTAGTAACACATGGCAGCAACAATGGTTGGACCAAGAGATCCATAGCCTCCATTTCGATGGGATTCATAGTGAAGAAGATATCTCAACTTCTACAACTCTTAATGGACACTTCGTCAAGGAAGGGTCAGACTTTCCATTCTGTGGCTTCCCCGAGCCATGGTATGATGTGCACCTTCAACGATGAGTTCCTGGCTTTGAGATCTTCTTTAACTGTGATGTTGATTGGGTAGAGCTGGAGCTGATGAGGATTCGAAAGCAAAGTGATGCGGAGAAGACGGGATTAGAGTTCGTGGATGTCGGCAGCTTGTTCGACGACGAAGGAGTCTTGGCCATCACCGAGGAAAGCGAGAGCGAGGATTTTGGTCCACACCAGCTTATTCATCCTTTTGATGGGGTTATCCCTAATTGGAGTTGTGTAGACCATTTTGTCTTTTTTAATGAGTCATGTATTTTGAACAATTTGGCTGTGTCTGTGCCTAGTACAAGTTTAGATAAGATGCAAATATTTTCTAGTGTTGATTCTGTCCCGCTTGGGACCTCCTATCCTGTAGACACCTCTTCTATTAGTAATGAAAATTTGACTTTCGATTATACTGTGTCTTCTTCTTCTTCCATTCCTGTCGATTACACTAACTCTGACTCTGATAATGATGAAAATGATGAACATTCTCCTAAGTTAATGCGATCTATCAAGGCCTCGAAAGAAATAAAGGCCCGACCAGTCGAAGAGGAGTTCAAAATGGTCAACTTGGGCTCAACTGAAGAGCCCCATGAGATCAAGGTTGGGGTAACTTTAACTGAGGAAGAAATAGCTAATATGGTGGAGTTATTCAAAGAATTTCAAGAAGTCTTTGCCTGGTCTTATGAGGTAATGCCTGGAATAGACCCTGAGGTGGTCCAACATAGCATTCCCTTGATGCCTGGTTCAAAGCCCCACAAACAAAAATTGAGGAGATTGAGGCCAAAGTGGGCTTTGAAGGTCAAGGAGGATATCAAAGCAACTTGATGCCGGTTTTCTTGAAGTGGTCCATTACCCTGAGTGGTTGGCCAATATTGTCATTGTCCCAAAGAAAGATGGTAAATTAAGGGTATGTGTGGATTATAGGAATCTGAATAAAGCAAGCCCTAAGGATGACTTTCCGCTACCCAAGATTGACATATTGGTCAACAATACTGCTGGACATGCACTGTTATCTTTCATGGATGGCTTCTCAGGCTACAATCAGATAAAGATGGCACCAGAGGATAAAGAGAAGACTTCATTCACTACAGATCGGGGTACTTATTGTTATACAGTAATGCTATTTGGACTTAAGAATGCTGGGGCTACTTACCAAAGAATGGCTACTACTGTCCTCCATGACTTGATCCATAAGGAGGTTGAAGTATATGTAGATGATATGATTGTAAAGTCAATTACCAAGGAGGATCACTT
This sequence comes from Protea cynaroides, assembly GCA_028583415.1. Taxonomy (NCBI): domain Eukaryota; kingdom Viridiplantae; phylum Streptophyta; class Magnoliopsida; order Proteales; family Proteaceae; genus Protea; species Protea cynaroides. The sequence goes on from CM053275.1 coordinate 38,183,788, forward strand.
CACGGCATTAAGGACGTTCTTTGAACGGATAAAGTGATACAAGTTGAGGCTGAATCCACAGAAGTGTGCTTTTGGAGTAACTGCTGGAAAAATGTTGGGCTTCTTGGCGAGTGAAAGGGGTATAGAGATTGACCCAGCCAAGATTAAAGCTATATTTGAAATGCTTCTTCCACGAACAGAAAAGGAGATCAGAGGATTCCTAGGAAGAGTGCATACATAAACAGAATCATAGCACATCTGACAGCCATCTATGAACCTATTTTCAAGCTATTAAAGAAGGACCAGCCAAAGACTTGGAATCCCCAGTACCAGTTGGCTTTCGATAGGATCAAGGCATATTTGACTAATCCGCCAATTTTGGTCCCGCCAACCCCTGGGAGACCACTTCTGTTGTATTTGTCTGTCTTGGAAGAGTCAATGGGATCCATGATTGCCCAGCATAATGAAGATGGACGTACTGAGAGGGCTGTGTATTATCTGAGCAAGAAATTTACGGGCTATGAAGTTAACTATACCCCTTTGGAGAAAACATGCACAGCTTTGGTTTGGGTGACGAGGAGATTGAGACATTACAAGCTCTCATATCCTATTGTCCTCATCTCCCGCATGGACCCGATCAAGTACCTTTTCGAGAAGCCAGCCTTGACAGGAAGAATGGCACGGTGGTTGTTGCTGCTTTCGGAGTTTAATATTACCTACATGAACCAAAAGTCTATCAAGGGGAGTGTAATCGCTGAGCATTTGTCATTCCTCCGAATCGAAGGAAATCTTTAGCAATTGGAGGATGTATTTCCTGGTGAAGAAGTCTCCACTGTTCAGGAAGAACTAGGAGATGACACTTGGGTGATGTTCTTTGACGGTGTGGCAAATCATCGAGGATATGGAGCTGGGGTATTGTTAGTCGATCCCGACGGTGTCTTCATACTTTTGCCTTTTCGTTTGGAGTTCGAATGCACAAACAATATTGCGGAGTACGAAGCCTGTGTGAGAGGGCTCCGAGCGGCTTTGTCCTTTGGTGTACAGAAATTGAAAGTGTATGGAGACTCTTCAGTCGTCATCTATCAAGTCAAGGAAGACTGGAAGACAAGAGATGAAAAGCTCGTACCTTATAAACATTGGGCTCAAGTCTTGGCCAGTAAATTCAAAGAGATAGAATTTGGATACTTCCCGAGAGATACAAATCGATATGCTGATGCGTTGGCAACGCTAGCGTCAATGATTGGGGATAATCCAAATGAGAAGATGCAATCTATAATAATTGAAAGAATGATACAGCCGGCTTACATGGATGAAGAGGTCAATGCGCTGACAGCAGACGGTCGACCTTGGTTTGCCCCTATAGTGGATTTCATCAGGGAATCTAAATACCTTGCAGATGCGACATCAGGAGAGAAGAAAACCCTGAGGAGACGTGCTGCCCAGTTCATATTATGTAAAGATATTCTATATAAGAGATCTTATGATGGAGTCCAGTTGGTTTGTGTCGATGAGGAACAGGCCTGGAATGTTATTGAACAAATCCATGAAGGGATATGTAGACCCCACATGAATGCCAGGATGCTTGCTAAAAAGATCCTACACTTGGGGTATTATTGGAACACAATGGAAGCAGACTGTGTCGACTTTGTGAAAAGATGTCACAAGTGCCAGATATTTGCCAATCTTATCTACGTGCCCCCAGTAGAGTTGCATACTTTGAGCTCTCCTTGACCATTTTTGACCTGGAATATAAATGTGATTGGGAAGTTAAACCCCAAGGCATCCAATGGACATGAATTTATCCTGGTTGCCATAGATTATTTCACAAAGTGGGTGGAGGCACAGTCTTATGCCAAGCTCACTGCCAACAAAGTGGCTAAGTTCTTACAGGAGTACATCATTTGCCGCCATGGCATGTTTCAGGATTTGATATCCGATCAAGGTACACATTTCAGAGGAAAGGTGCAAGACTTATGTGAGAAGTTCCATATCAATCAGCATAAGTCTTCTCCTTATCGCCCACAGACAAATGGGGCAGTCGAGGTAGCTAACAAGAACATCAAGGTTATCCTGCAGAAGATGGCACAAACTAACACGGACTAGGCGGATAAGCATCCCTATGCTTTATGGGCCTACCGCACTTCGGTTAGGACATCTACAGGAGCAACTCCCTACTTCTTAGTTTATGGTATGGAGGCAGTTCTTCCTGTTGAATTAGAGGTCCCTTCCTTGAGGACCCTTATGGAATCTAAGATCTCTGAGGTCGAATGGAGGCGAGCAAGATTAGAGGAATTGAATTTTATTCATGAAAAAAGGATGAGGGCTGCAGACAATTCAAAGAAGTATCAGTAGAGGATTGCTGCCACTTTCAATAAGAAAGTACATCCTCGTCACTTGGTTGTTGGAGACTTGGTGCTAAAAGAGCAGAGGGCTCCCATACACAACCCTAGGGGTAAGTTCCGTCCAAACTGGAGCGGACCTTTTATTATCAAAGAAATCCTCCCAGGCAAGGCTATACGGTTGACCGACCTTGATGGCGAAGAATTACAGTATCTGACAAATCTGGATCAGGTAAAGAAGTACTATGTTTAGTTCTACCCCTGAAAAAAAAGAGAGAAAAAAGAGGGGGTTGGACTTCCATAGTTTGTGAAACCTTGGACCTTTCGATTTGATCGAGCTTATTATCAGCTAAAAGGTCGTGCCTTCTCATCATTATCAGAGAAAGAAATCCTTCTATGGCCGAAACTATTCTCCCATTATCCAATCCAACAGATTCCCAGAGTTTACATCTCTGGCCTCCTTCCTTTGTGAGAGAATCTGTATGGCACTGTCTCTCGTGAGTAGGTCATTCTATACATTTACGATCCTATAACTCGACTGGAATTCATCTGTCGTTCATCCATTCGACAACGTCCCAAATTCCAAGGTCCATGTTTCTTTGCCCAAAAGGTGGCATCCTCTCTTGGGGATCAGTCACTCTACATAAGCAGCCTAAAGATCCTCCCATGGTCAACCATGTGGACAGCTTCTTATCAGCCTAGCTAGGCCTTCATCTTCTTTGCACCTGGTCTGACTATTAGGATGTAGTGCACAGACATAGCTATAATATGCAGTAAAACTATACATGATTTATTAGAATGCATTCAAATATTCATGTTTATGCACTCCTAAGTGGGAGACCTCTCAACTGTATGAACAATTTATTGTGGGCTTGAACCCTTTGTTTACTACTTTTGTGATGTACAAGAATGACCTTTTTGTTTGACAGCTGCGCGACAACATGAACAAAGGTCTTAGGAAGTGGGAATGGTTCATCTCTGGGAGAGACACCTCACATTTAAAGACATATCATCTCGAAGCCCTATGTGGCCTTCAGAATATGCGCCTCTGTCCTGATCTATTTAAAGCAGTCGCCAAATTTTGGGACCCCTCAATGCACGTCTTCAAATTTGGTGATGCAATGATGTGCCCTACAGTGGAAGAATTCAGGGCATGTCTGATGTACCCTTACAGGGAGAGGATCTTCAAACCTCTGCTTCGAGATGAGTACACTTAGAAGATCCAGGAACACTTCGAGTGGAGTAAGGAAGAAGTCAAAGTTTTCTTCAAGAATGGGGGATTGGACATCCAGGAAATGACCAAAAAGTATGCATGCAAAGACCCTGAGGACTTCCAAGCAAAGGTACAGAGGGGAAGAGTATTCATCTACTGCATGATCGCTCGTTACTTTCTAAGAAGTCAGAAGCGTACGGAGTCCTCCACCATAGTGGACCTCATTATCCATGCTAATGATGGTGATGATATTATACCAACTGTTTTGACAGAAACCTTGAACGGCCTTGATGTGATGGCGAGGCGTAACAGCAAGTTCGATTTGGATCGATTTATAGGGTCGTCGCATTTACTGCAGTGTTGGCTCCTAGAGAGATTGAGTTTGATTCTTGCTCTACAAGTTCTTGAGTTCACACATAACCAATACTGGGGAGAGCCAATGGTGCGGACTTCCACAAAGAGACAGATTGGCCAAGCCGGCTCACCATGATTAGATCCACGGACATCCGGTGGGGTTGTAGCTGGTGGAGAGAGAATTACATTGTGACGAGCACCCCGGGCGGCACTCATGTCCAATTTATAGGTCTTACACATACGACGTTCTACTCTCTGGATCGACTTCATCAACAACATGGCCTACCACCTCCTGTACATGAATCTCTTGATGAGCCAGTGCCTTGCAGGGAGCTAACTTCGGATTTGGTTTAAAACATTTCCTCTGCCTGGGAGAATCGGTCTACCATGGTTTTGACTAGAACCCTACCTGTTGTCTCCGAACAGAAAAAGACCTGGTTCCACACACATGAGACAGGCAAAAGGTATGGGACGACCAGTTCACTACAGAAAGCGAATTTGATCCTATAGTCGTCTTCTTTGTTCGATAAATGTGCAATCTTATCAATTGTTATAATTTTTTTTTATATCGAATAAATCATGAATTCTTGTAGGACTAAAGAGATTTCATCGAAAACTTACAGCAGCTTGCCAAACAAAGGCTAAGAGAAAAAAAAAAAAAAAAGAGGTATGACTGGCATAACATCTACGATTGGATTGAAAAAAGACGGGTTCTCTGCCCCTGCGGGGATGGAGCGACAGAAGTTTTGAGAATCCAAGAAAAGGTCACGGCGAGACGCCCTAAATGGAATGGCTCTCTTAGTTACGCTGCGCCCCGACCCGAGTCCCCAATATCACCCTTCAATTCGAATTAGCAAAAGCAATGTCTCCTTGCATAATATGGATTCCAAACATTCATGATCTCTGCGGGGTTCGATGAAGAATGAACCAATAATGGGATTTTTTTGAGAAATGGGAGACTTAAGATGCTCCGGGATGGAAATGAGGGAATGTCTACAATACCTGGGTTTAGTCAGATACAATTTGAGGGATTTTGTAGGTTCATTGGGGTTCTTTGGAACTATCCAATGTTTGCCCTTCTTCACTGCAAACATTTCTGTTTTTCCCTTTCTTTAGATTGAAGATCAAACTTCCAACCATCATCATATCTTATTCCCCAAAACCCCGGCTTAAGAGAGGATTCTGACTGCAGGAGCAGAACGGGAGTTTTTTGCCTTTTTTACTAAAAATACTAAAAGAGGCCTTTCGCTCTATGATCAAGCTCTAGGGCCGGTTGAAAGCAAAGCGTCAAAACTCTTTATCTTCTTTTTGGGTTCATCAGTCTCAGTCTCAGAGGAAGGTAAACCAACCTACGTTCCGGGAAGAAATAGATAGACGAAAAGCCTGCCATTAGAGTATGGAATTTCTAGTGGACGTTCAACGCCAAGCCATTCATATATGGTATCGAGTGCTATCTTATCTCGCCTATCTTATAGTGACTAGTCCTTTGTTACTTGAATTAACATTGCTCTGTACTTATATGACTGATGTTTACATTTAGTACGCTGCCATTGTGATGTTCACTTCTGACCTTGAATGAAAATCTCCTCATTGTTCATCTTAGTTATTTCATCACCATTTAATGATTTATTCATCTCATGATTGATGCTTGATACCTGCCTTAGGTATTTAACTCTTGTGTAGTTGTCTTGAGCTTGCCTATCTTTTGATTCATCCCATGCATCGCCGGTGAATCTCTTATGGTTGGGATCCTACTTTAGTATAGGATGTCTCAGCTTTTGTCTGACGAATTTTGACAGTTCGCGCTAATGCGGTCCTTGTTCATTGAGGCACTGGCCTTTCATCTTCGATTCTGACTTTGGGGCTCACGTGTGCGAGGTGTCAGTTTCACTTCTGAGATTTGGTTCCGTTGTTGCAGAATAATCTCCTCGAGCGGTTCCGCTAAATGCGTGAAAGCTCTCCTTCGATGCTGACTTTGGGGCTCGTGTGTGCGAGGTGTCAGTTTCGCTTTTTAGATTTGATTCCGTTGTTGTGGAATAATCTCCCCGAGCGGTTTCACTAAATGCGTGAAAGCTCGCCTTCGATTCTGACTTTGGGGCTCACGTGTGGGAGGTGTCAGTTTCGCTTTTGAGATTTGGTTCCGCTGCTGTGGAATAATCTCCCCGAGCGGTTCCGCTAAATGCGTAAAAGCTCGCTTTCGATTCTAACTTTGGGGCTCGCGAGTGCGAGGTGTCAGTTTCGCTTCTGAGATTTGGTTCCGTTGTTGTGGAATGATCTCCCCGAGCGGTTCCGCTAAACGCGTGAAAGCTCGCTTTCGATTCTGACTTTAGGGCTCGCGTGTGCGAGGTGTCAGTTTCGTTTTTGAGATTTGATTCCGTTGTTGCGGAATAATCTCCTCGAGCGGTTCCACTAAATGCGTGAAAGCTCACTTTCGATTCTGACTTTGGGGCTCGCGTGTGCGAGGTGTCAGTTTCGCTTTTGAGATTTGGTTCCGTTGTTGCGGAATGATCTCCCCAAGCGGTTCCGCTCAATGCGTTAAAGCTCGCCTTCGATTCTGAATTTGGGACTCGCGTGTGCGAGGTGTCAGTTTCGCTTTTGAGATTTGATTCCTTTGTTGAGGAATAATCTCCCCGAGCGGTTCCGTGAAAATACGTGAAAGCTCATTTTTTGTTTTTTTCGGGTTCATTTTGAGAGTTCCAAGGTCGCCATGGCCACTATTCAAGAGAGCCCGTATTTTGTTTTACTTAGCTTTCTAATAATGGTTGTGGCAAAACTGGGGTCTTCTTGTCTTCAGCCTCAATTAGTATAATTTCGACTGAAGAGGGGTATCTGTCAGCACCCCGATTTTGCCACTGCGGGGATCCCTGCTCTCATTGGGGCACCATACGCAATGAGAGGGGTGTATAAAAAATAAAAATAATAATAAAATAATAAAAAAATGTAATGAAGAAAAAAAATGGTATATATATACATTTCTCGTAAAATGAAAAAAAGGAGTGGGGGCAATTTGGGTATAAAAAACAAAAAAAAATTCGATAAAAAAATTGTCCAGATCCCTAAAAGAAGGGATCAAAGACCCAAAAAAAAGGGGGGGGGGCAGAAATCGGGGAAGGGGAAGAAAGGAGAGGAACAGAGAGAGCAGAGAGGGCGGTGAGGGAGAGAGTTGTAGGGGAAGAGGGAGGTCGACACCTCATCCCTCTTTCCCAAAATCTCTCCCCCAAAAGCCGTCGGACATGGCTTCTCCCCAGCCGGCTTCAACGTCTTCATCCCCTCTCCCAACGACAACGCATGGGAGGTCCCTCATTTCCAGCAACCATGAGAACCCCCATTTGGAGGGACCGATGGACAGAAGAAGGAGAAGAAGAAATAAAGAGAGAAGGACCGAAGCTGAGAGAGGAGGAAAAAAATCAGGGAAAAAAATTAGGGAGAAAAAAATCAGAGAGGGAAAGAAGAAAGGAGGAGAAGAAATCAGGGGAGAGAGAGAGAAGTAGAGAGAGGAAGGAGAAGCTATAGCGAGGAGTGAAGAAAAAAAAAAGCAGAAGAGGAATAAGAAGAAAGCGGTAGCAGAGCCGCCGCCGCCGTGAAGGAAGAAGAAGCAGCATCACTGTTGCTGGTCCAAGGAGGAAAAAAAAAAGGCAGAAGAGGAAGAAGAAGAAAGCTGAAGCAGAGCCGCCGCCGCCGTGAAGGAAGAAGGAGCAGCATCACTGCTGCTGGTCCAAGGAGAAAAAAAAAGCAGAAGAGGAAGAAAAATAAAGTGGCAGCAGAGCCGCCGCCGCCGCCGCATTGAAGGAAGAAGGAGCAGCATCACTGCTGCTGGTCCAAGGAGGAAAAAAAAAAGCAGAAGAGGAAGAAGAAGAAAGCGACAGCAGAGCCGCCGCCGCCGTGAGGGAAGAAGGAGCAGCATCACTGCTGCTGGTCCTAGAAAAAAAAAAGCAGAAAGGAGAAAAAGTAAAGGAGGGCGGACAGAGGAGAAGAAAAAAAAAAAAACCCAGCAAGAAGAAGAAGAAGAAGGCGGCAGCGCAGCCACCGCCGCCGTGGAGAAAGGAGGACAGCATCACCGCCGCCGTGAAGGAAGGAGCAACTCCTTCTCCTTGCCGGCGATCTCGGTCGACAGGTCAATTTATGTCGATTTTTCTTCTTCTTCTTCTTCTTCTTTTTTTATTTTTTTTTTTTTTTTATTTTTTTTTTTTTGGGTTTGTTTCTTGCAATGTCTAAATTGGTTTGCTTTGTTTTTTAGGGTGGTGCTCTGCTAAATTCTTATGCCTTATGTTTAGTATTTTTTTTTTTTTACCAGTTTTGTTGTTTAGCCATATTAGTTAATTGCTGTTTTGGGTTTTGGCGTTCTTCTTTGTTGTGTTTTTGTTTCAGCTTTACTAGTTTGTGTCTTAGTCTTTATTGCTGGATTCCCTTGGAGTTAGTTTGCTAATTCTTTCTTCCCCATTCAGTGGAGTTGCGGGAGTGATGTTTAAGCTTGAATGCATTTTTAGATTCAGTTTCAGTGAAATGTGAGTGAGACTAATTGAGTGGAGGCTAGTTCTGGTCGTATTGAGTTATTTTATATTGTGTCTGGTTTAGTCTAATTAGGTGTTAGTTTAGGTCAGACTTGAGTCTAAGTTGGGCTGAGTTTAGGTTCTGTTTAGCTTGAGTAAGTCACTTAGGGCTTAGGTCTAAGTTAGCTAGGTTTGGTTCAGGTCAGCCCAGATTCTGGTTTAGTTTGGCTCTGGCTTAGGTTAGTCCTAGGCTGGTTTAGGTTAGTCTAATGTCGGGTCCGTAGGTTCTGGTTCGTCAGACTGGTTTGTTCTAGTTTACTTGGGGTTGGTTTGGTTTAGTATAGGTTAGAGTGGGCCTTATGGGTTTGGTCTAGTTGGGGATAGGGTGGCTTAGGATTAAGTTGGTCTGCCCTGTACCCGGGTCAAACCTCAGTTAGTGTAACTCAAGCATAATTTGATCACATGTTTAGATTCATGTTAATTGGACCATATGCTTAATGCTACATTTTGTCACATGTGTTTGAGTTACATGTTATTTTGTTAATTTTCCATACTTATTGCTTTATTGTTTATATTAATAAATGTATGTGTAGAATGCTCATATGCTAACTGATCTTGAATATATGTTCCCCTCCCCAAGTGATGTATCCTCACTCTAATGTTTCATTATAATAGATGTATGCTAGGATGCACACTTCCCGCGATGTGATTGGCTAGGGGACTCCAAAGGGTCCGACCCCATGTGGGCTCATTTAGAATGAGCCCACCCAACCTTAGGATTGGATCCAAGAGTGTGGGAAATCGTTGTATCAAATGTATATTAATGAAAAATGTGCGATTGGGCAGATGTATGCATAGGATTGGTGGCCCGACGGACGGTCCAACTGGGTATCCCGAATGTGGGATGTGAGTGAGATATTAGTGTACCCCCGTGTGTGGGGAGCTAAGGCATTTGGCCTTTCCTGAGTGTTGCCACGCGTGTCCATGGTTCGTCAATCCATGGGAACTACGCTTGACCTGATTATGGAGAGACAGAGGCCTCGAGGGATACGTAGGCTACGGGGGAGTTTGGTCGCTCCACGCTCAGTCAAATTGAGGTAAGTTCCATGTATTATGGGATTACTTTGCCGAGGGGACTTCCTTGTGATAGGGAGTACCTCAACACTGAGATGGGTCCCACTATTGTGGGGACATTTCTCACCATTGGATGTGTTCCATGATTATGAGAGCATCCATCGCTTGGGATGCGTTCCAACAGTTTGGGAGGGTCCCTTCTCTTGCACACACTTGGTACATACACACCCACCCGAACTACGTTTGGCCTGATTCCCGTCGCACAGGGATACGTAGGCGGCCTGGGATTTTCCCAGACCTCGGTCATATGTTGTATATCATTTTTTCCTTTCTTTTGATGTATGATTAAGTCATTCTTTAAATCTTTTGATTCATTTTGTAATTATTTTTCTTATTTAAATTGTTTAATTTCAGCATATGCCATGCATAGTTAGTAAATAATTAGAGATCAAATTAGGACTTTCTTATTATACGTTGTAATTTAATAGATTAAAAAGCCCCAAGGATTCATAAACTGTAGGAAAGGATAGGATTTAGGGAGACTGGTTCAACCGGGCGAGTTGGGTGCCTAACACCTTCCCAACTCGTAATTTAACACTTACCCACCTTTGGTGAGACAAAATAGCCGTTCCATTTGCGCGAGTCATTAGTGTCCCTCCATTGAGGGACATCATTTACAGGTCCTAGACCTTATCTAGGTGGCGAGTCTAATCTTTTTACCGTCTACTGGCATGAGTGGATGGGATCTGAAGGTGAGAACTTTCCAGATCCCACTCTGAGTGTAATGAGGGTAGACAAGTTTCACAACATGTAAATTCAAAATTTTAAAAATGAGGATAATTAAATTAAATCCAAAATGATTTTTTCCCAGGTCCTTACATTCTCTTTCTTAATTTATGTCTCAAACAACAAGATGCTTATGATGTATTCTTATTACAGGTTTTAGTTTTCCTAACTCAGTTCATGACTCGAGTGGAAGTAGTTAGGTCAAATGGGTAGAGCCTGAGAGCTTTAATACCAAACTATCACACCCTAATTCTGGACTAATCAATGATGTGCTGAACCGTCAATAAACCAAGGTTCAACCAGGATCTTGTATTGGTTGTACCCACCTATCAAACCAAACACATTCCAAGGTAATAATTAGAGATAATAAATTAACTAGCGGAAGTCTATATAAATAATGAACTGAGGTCTACAATGATAAATAAGTAATTACATCCAATTATCTCCAAACGACTCAAGATATAAAGTAAATAAACCATTACAAATTCTGATACTCAAACATAACTAAACTTAATCAAAAACACATTGGTTGCATTCGCATGACGGATCATGCGCATACTCCACAGCTTCTATGTTCATAGCTGTCAGGTGTCCATAAGACAACGTGTTCATGTAGTCTTCTACAGTAAGACCTACATCATCAACTAAAAATATTCGACATCGAGAGGGTGAGCATACATCACGGCTCAGTGAGCAAACAAAATAAATGGCCAAACATATGCATGCATTTAATTCATAACTTTGGTTTGGTTTTTAAGTTTACAATTGTGCTATAGAAAGGAATGGAGGCCACCGCACCTCTATACACGAGTGTATAAATTCGTCCAATGGATCAAACACCATTGCCGTCCCACATGCACCCACCATGGAATAGAGATAGAGCTAAAGTGTCCGGATCACAATAACCAACACTTTCCCTGTTGCCCTACCTATACCAATACGTAAGCCCTTATTGACGAGGACTTACAAACTGGGCTCGCAACTAACCAATCCTAATTCCATCCAATGTATCCAAGGCCTCACCCCAATATCCCTCAATACGTCCATAGAGATAGAGCTAAGGCCCCCTGGCAAAGTCAGAGACCACATAGTCCGTGACCACCTCCCCTGATGCCCTATGACATAATAGCTCTACTAAGGTAATGGATATACAACGATGTCAGTGAGCAAGACTTGAGTAAAGATAGAGCTAGAGTCTGGTGATCAGGCTAAACCATAATGCCACGTCCTCACCCTGATGCTCCACTCGCGTTCAACACACTAACCACACACACAATCACATGCCTATTCCTAACATCATCACCATCATGTTATAAATAGACAATAATAAATATGCATGAGCAGAAATAGTAATAATAATGGATGACATGTGAGATACACATTACAAACGTACAAGCATAGAAGCATTCATTGCATTGGACAAATAAAATAAAACAGTTTGTTATTATCAAATTAGTTTAGGTCTTGTTCCCTCACCTTTTAACGATATTCAATCTCCTTTCAAGCCTTGAAATTCCCTTTGAATCAATTAGCAACCTAGGAATCATATGAATTTAAGTTAGGATTCATGTGTAATATGTTACAGTAGTCGAAAGTCGAATCTGACCATTGATAGGTGATTGATTGGTCATATGGTCACCTACCTATGTCGATCATACCACGTACGGTCGATCCCCTATGGTCGCACTATATGCGACCACACCTGCGACTATAAGTTTCCTGAATTATTCCTTAATGGCTATGGTCGACTCTCTAGTCACCCTATGGTCGACCATAGCTGCGACCATACGATTTCTGATCAATTTTTACTTTCAATCCGAGTTCTTCCTGAGTCGATTTCTTGGCTCATCACTTGGGTTTATCCTAAAATTATTCTATGGCCATTATTTATAATTTATCCTTATCAATTATCCCTAACATATTCTCCCATGGTTTTTCTTAGAAATTCTATAACCGAAATCGTTACATTAGATTCAATATATCAACTCGATTAAAAAGGAACCTATCCTATCTGATCTAGCTTTACAAAGACAGGTTCATACCTTGAGCTTGCTATAAAGAGATAGAATTCTTCTCTGTAAAACCCTTCTCCAAGCTTCTTCTCCAAATCTCCTTCTCCTTCTCATCTAATTCTCTTCCTCTTTTAGGTCTAGCGGTTGATAATGTTCCAAAAGAGTAAAAAAGGGTTGGGAGATGTCCTTTATATAAAGAGAAACTCTCCATATAGAGATCTCCAACAATAGAAAAGAGATTCCCCCTTTATTTAGAACGTTTTTAAACTCTGAAGTCTGATTTGGGAGCGTATGGTAGGATGTACGGTGGCAAAATCCATCAACCATACGTTTAAAAATATTGATCGTACATTTAAATTATCAGTGGTCTTCATTTCTCATCGTATGGTGAACCATACCTACTCAGGTAGTCGACCATACACTTAATTTTAAGTGTTTTTTAGTCGATTCGCTTACCTAGTCTCGTAGTCTTTCTTCACACGGTTGGTCCACTTGATCCAGCAATGATGGGAAGACCTAACATGACACGGTTAGACAGGGTTAGTAGAGTGTGGGTCTTACAAGTTACTACATATGCGGACATATATGTGTCACTATCTTCTTCTTACATTTCTTTTAGCCTTAAGCCAACAACTTTTCTACATAAGGCGTCGGCCACTTCGTTAGCCTTTCCTGGGTGTACTATATGTCCAGTTCATAATCCTTCAGAAGTTCTAACCATCGGCGTTGCCTCATGTTCAACTCTTTTTGGTTGAATAAATACATCAAGCTCTTATTATCCGACATGATCTTAAAAGTGGCACCGAATAGGTAGTGCCTCCATATCTTTAATGTAAAGACTACTACTGCCAACTTCAGGTCGTGAGTGGGGTAGTTCTTCTCGTGCTCTTTCAATTGTTGAGACTCATAGGCAACAACTTAATCATGTTGCATTAGTACATAGCCTAGTCCTATGATGGATGCATCGGTGTACACAGTGTACCCAGAATTTCCACTTGGTACAGTTAACACTAGGGCTGTCATGAGCTTCTCTTTCAAGGTCTGAAAACTCGCTTCTCATTTTGTAGTCCATTCAAACTTCTATCCTTTCTTCATGAGTTAGGTGAGTGGTATAGTGATTCGTGAGTAATCTTGAATAAATCGCCAAAATTATTCAGATAAACCTAGCAAACTTCTCATTTTCTTGATTATTTTTGGGGTTTTCCAATCTAGCACTGCTTAGAACTTGCTGAGGTCTACAGCTATCCCTTCTCCTAAGACAACATGTCTGAGGAATACTACTTTCCTTAGCCAAAACTCACACTTCTTGAATTTAACGTATAGCTTCTTTTTCTTGAGTTGTTGTAACACCTTTCTCAATTAATCTTCATGTTCTTCAAGAAAGCGAGAATATACGAAGATGTCGTCAATGAATACTATGACGAACTGATCCAAATAATCATGAAATACCATGTTCATTAACTCCATGAACGACACCGGAGCGTTTGTCAACCCAAATGACATAGCCCTGAATTCATGTTGTCCATATCAGGTTTTAAAGGCAGTATTTGGAATATTAGATTCTCTAATCTTCAGTTGGTGATAACCTGATCGTAAATCAATCTTTAAGAATACTAATGCTCCTTGCAGTTAATCAAATAGGTCATCCATCCTGGGTAGAGGGTATCGATTCTTGACTGCAAATTCATTCAGTTCTTGAGTCAATGCACAGTCTGTGTAAGACCCGTACCGAACTAACCGGTCTTACCACCTTGTATTAGGTCTACCTATCATGGTCGAACCAAGTGGACCAAGTATGTAAAGGAAATCACAAAACCAGGTATGAATTTGACCCAAAAACAGTAAATATGAGGATAGGGTCGCATGCATAAACAGGTAGGGTCGACCCCCACCTCAACAGAATCCAACCCATGGTTTTCAGGTCCTAGGGTTGGATGACTTGAGACCCTAGGGTCGACGGATTCTGCGACCCTAGCATCGACCCTAGGGTGACAGACCGAAACCGTGAATTAGGAAACTTTCCTAACTTCAGGAATTCCTTTCCTAATCTCGATGGGACGTATTTTGGGAGGTTTTCCTCTATAAATAGGACGTCCCTTAGCCTTTATCACTCCTTTTGAAACCCTAATTGAGAGTGAGAGAAAGAGAAGAAAAGGAGGAGAAGAAGAAGAGAAGGAGAATTTGAAAAGACAACTAAAGAGAAGGAATTCAGAGAAATCTCTGAATCTCAGCAAACCTAAGGTATGAATATATTCTCCATGAACTATGTAAGACCCTAAAATAGCTTATGAAGAAGTTAGGGTTGGGAGAAACCCAAATCATCTACCCATGGATGAGTTTCGAAGGAATCCATGAAAGTAATCATCATAGGCAATGGAAAGTGTGTAAGAATCATAGTTATGAGCCATAAAACATTCTTAGAATGGACCTACGAGACTATAGGATCGACCCCATGCTCTCGGGAAATCCAGGGAGGCTGTGGTCGCACATAGGGTCGATGGGTAACCGACCCTATGACCGACCCTACACCCTGGGGTCTCAGATACCTGCGACCCTAGTAGTACAGCAAGCTTAAAACTGTTGGAATTAATTCTAATTAAAATCTATCGACTTGTTAGGTTCTCCTAGTGATATAAAAGTGATTCTTAAAGCTTGAAAGAGGATCTACACTCAATCAAAGGTGAGGGAACAAGACCTAAACTAATTGGGTAATAAAAAACTATTTTTGGCTTATTGAGTCCTATACCATGATTGATTCTATGCATGTATGTGTGTATTGTGCATTTAACATGTCATCCAATATTCCTGCTTTTACTGTTCATGCATATTTAATTTCGTTTATTTATAACATGATGATGATGGTGATGTTAGGAATAGGCATGTGAATGTTTGTGTGTGGTTAGTGTATTTGATGCGAGTGGGGCATCAGGGGGAGGACGTGATATTGTGGTGTGTCCTGGTCACCAGACTCTAGCACTATCTCTACTCAAGTCTTGTCCACTAACATCGTCGTATCGTCATTACCTTAGCAGAGCTATTACGTCGTAGGGTATCAGGGGAGGTGGTCTCGGATCGTGTAGTCTCTGACTCTGCCGGAGGGCCTTAGCTCTATCTCTATGGACGTATTGAGGGATGTTGGGGTGAGACCTTGGATACACTGTTTGACATTAGGATTGGTTAGTTGCGAGCCCATTTTGCAAGCCCTCGCCAATAGGGGCTTACGTGTTGGTATGGTGCAACTGGTACTGCAATGCCGTTTTCATTGGGTATATTGTACCATAGTGGGTGCATGTGGGACGACAATGTCATTTTCATTAGGCGGCTCCACACACTAGTGTATAGAGGTGAGGCGGCCTCCGAACCTTTCTATAGTACATTGCAAACTTATAAACCAGACCAAACATATGAATTGAATGCATGCATATGTTTGTTGCATTGTTTTGTTTGCTCACTGAGCCGTGATGTGTGCTCACCCTTTTGACGTCGAATATTTTTAGTTGATGATGCAGGTACCATGGTTGAAGATTTTATGAATGCTCCGGTGTATGGACATGCGGCGGCAATGGACGCTGAAGTTTTGATGGAATCGCATGATTCGTCATGCGAGTGCAACTCTTGCGTTTTTTATTAGTTCTTATTCAAGTTATACAGACGATGTAATTGATTAAATATTTTATTTATGTCTTAGTATTTGGAAGATAATTGAATAATTTATTTATGTTATCATCTTTAGACTCTCAGTTCATTTAATACTAAAGACTTTCGCTATTGAGTATTTACTCTGATTATTGTGTATGTATATGGTTTAAACAAACGGACACAGCCTATTCGAGATCTTGGTTGAACCGTTGGTTTATTGACGGTTCATCACACCATTCTGAATAGTGTGGAATTGGGGTGTGACAGTCTGATAATTCCATCCTTTGTCACACTGGTCTAACTAGATTAGTGTGATGAACCGTCAATAAACCAACGGTTCAACCAAGATCTCATATAGGTCGTACCCACCATATCAAACCACACACACACTCCACGATAATAATCAGATGTAATAAACAAATAAGCGAAAGTCTTACAGATAGTGAACTGAGTGTCTAACAATGATAACAAATAATTAATCCGATTATCTCTAAAACTCAAGACATAAAAATAATTAATCTATTACATGTTACATTAATCAAATATAGCTAAACTAATCGAATATGCATTGGTTGCACTCGCATGATGAATCATGCGCATCTTCAATAGTTTCTACGTCCATGGCGGCAACGTATCCAAACATCGACGCATTCATATATTCTTCAACAGTAGGACCTACATCATCAACTAAAATATTCTATGTCGAAGGGTGAGCACACATCATGGCTCAGTGAGCAAACAAAACAATGCAACAAACATATGCATGCATTCAAATCATATCTTTGGTCTGATTTTTAAGTTTAAAATGTGCTATAGAAAGGTTTGGTGACCCCCGCACCTCTATACACGAGTGTGTGAATCTGCCCAATGGATCAAATACCATTGTCGTCCCACATGCATCCACCATGGAATAGAGATGGAGCTAAAGTGTCTGGATCAAACACCGCCAACACTTCCCCTGATGCCCTACCCATACCAACATGTAAGCCCCTATTGGCGAGGGCTTGCAAACTGGGCTCGCAACTAACCAATCCTAATGTCAAACAGTGTATCCAAAGCCTCACCCCAGCATCCCTCAATACGTCCATAGACATATAGCCAAGGCCCCCCGGCAGAGTCAGAGACCACACGATCCGAGACCACCTCCCCTGATGCCCTACGACGTAATAGTTCTGCTAAGGTAATGGCCATACGATGATATTAGTGGGAAAGACTTGAGTAGAGATAGAGCTAGAGTCTGGTGACGAGGTCAAAGACCACCATGCCATGTCCTCCCCCAGATGCTCCACTTACATCCAACACACCAACCACACACATACATTCACATGCCTATTCCATCGCAGCAACGTGTTCATACGTCGATGCATTCATATATTCTTTAATGGTAGGACCTACATCATCAACTAAAAATATTCGACATCGAAAGGGTAAGCACACATAACGGCTCAGTGAGCAAACAAAACAATGCAACAAACATAGCATGCATTCAATTCATATCTTTAGTCTAATTTTTAAGTTTGCAATGTGCTATAGAAAGGTTTGGTGGCCGCCACACCTCTATACACAAGTGTGTGAATCCGCCTATTGGATCAAACATCATTGTCGTCCCACATGTACCCACAATGGAATAGAGATAGAGCTAAAGTGTTCGGATCAAACACCGTCAACACTTCCCCTGATGCCCTACCCATACCAACACATAAGCCCCTGCTGGCGAGGGCTTGTAAACTGGACTCGCAACTAACTAATCCTAATGCCAAACAGTGTATCCAAGGTCTTACCCCAACATCCATCAATACATCCATATAGATAGAGCTAAGGCCCCCCGGCAGAGTCAGAGACCACACGGTTCGAGACCACCTCCCCTGATGCCCTACGACGTAATAGTTCTGCTAAGGTAATGACGATACGACGATGTTAGTGGGCAAGACTTGAGTAGAGATAGAGCTAGAGTCTGGTGACGAGGTCAAAGACCACCATGCCACGTCTTCCCCCTGATGCTCCACTCGCATCCAACACACCAACCACACACATACATTCACATGCCTATTCCTAGCATCACCATCATCATCATGTTATAAATAAACGGAATTAAATATGCATGAACAGTAATAGCAGGAATATTAGATGACATGTGAGATGCACATTACAAGCATCCAAACATAGAATCAATCATGGCATTGGACTCAATAAAAATATACAGTTTGTTATTATCCAATTAGTTTAGGTCTTGTTCCCTCACCTGTTAGCGATACTCGATCTCCTTTCAAGTCTTGAAATTTTCTTTCAATCAGTTTAACAACCTAAAAGTTATATGAATTTAAGTTAGGGTTCATATGTAACATGTTACAGTAGTAGAAAATCAAAACAGAGCACTGATAGGTCCTATGGTCACATACTATATCGACCTTATGGCCTATGGTCCATCTCCTACGGTCGCATATGGTGCAACCGTAGCTATGACCATATGATTCCTAAATCTTTCTGAATGCCTATGGTCGATCCTCTGATCAGGCTGGTCATGTTATGGTCGACCGTAGCTGCGACCTTTGGATTTCTGATCACAGACTACATGTAATTCGAGTTCTTCCTGGGTTAAGTCCTCTGATCTTCAATTGGGTTTATTCTAAGGTCATCCTATAGCCATCATTAATGGTTTCTAATCAACCTAATCATCAAACACACTCCTCATGGTTCTCCTTGGTATTTTCTCAAGGAAATCACATGGATCATAATAGGTTGATATTGCCTATCTTCCATAAAAGTTTTATTCCATAGAGTTTACATCTCTAGAGAATAGGTTCATACCTTTGTCTGTTGTAGAGAGTCAATCTCTTCTCAGCAAAATCCTCTCCTTAGCATTTTCTTCTTCTCCTTCTCTTCCTTCTCTTCCCTTCTCTTTATCTAGGGTTTACTAATATTCTAAAAGACTGAAAAAGGGCTGAGGGACGTCCTTTATATAGAGGAAAACTCTCCATATAGAGTCCTCTTTCAATTAGAAAAGAAATCCCTTAGTTTAGGAAAGTTTCCAAAACTCGAAGTCTGAGCTGGGGTCTCACGGTCGATGGCTATGGTCGCAGAACCCGTCAACCGTAGGGTCGAAATCATTGATCGTAGGGTCATTGATCAGTGACCATTGTTTCTTTCCATATGGTCGACCGTACCTACCCAGGTATGCGACCATATGCATACAGTTTTGGGTGTTGAGTCGATTTTTATACCTGATTTGTGATCCATCTTCACACGATTGGTCCACTTGGTCCAGCTATGATGGGAAGACCTGGCACTACACGGTTAGACCAAGTTAGTGGAGTGCGGGTCTTACAACTCCCCCCTCTTATATAAATTTTGTCCTCGAAATTTGCACATACCTTCCAAGTCGAATAGGTGAGGATATTGCTTCTGCATAGCATTCTCTTCTTCCCATGTAATTTCTTCTACACTTTGGCTTCTCTAAGTAACCTTCACATAGTAGATGTCATGGTTGCGAAGACATTGAACCTTCTGGCTAGTAATTTCAAAAGGTACTACTTTGAAAGTCAAATCTTCAGTCAAATCCAATGGATCCATTGTTAACACATGTGTTGGATCTCTGACGTACTTCTTCAATTGTGAGACATGGAACACATCATGTACACTAGACATTGATAGTGGTAGTGCTAACTGATATGCTACCTTTTTACGTCTAACTAAAACTTCATAAGGTCCAATATATTTGGGACACAGCTTTCCCTTCTGTCCAAACCTTTTTAAACCACGCATAGGAGATATTTTTAGAAATACCTTATCACCTATGGTGAATTCGAGATCTCTACATCGATTATCTACATATTGCTTCTGATGGTTCTAAGCCACTCGGACCCTTTCCTTGATAATGTCAACCACTCGACAAGTCTCTTCAACAAATTCTGGTCCAACAATACTCCGTTCTCCAACTTCGTTCCAAAATAAAGGAGTTTGACATTTTCTACCATACAGTGCTTCATAAGGCGACATCTGTATCGTAGCTTGATAGCTGTTGTTATAAGAGAACTCAATCAATGGTAATTTTTCATCCCATGATCCTTTGAAATCAAGTACGCAAGCTCAAAGCATGTCTTCTAAATTTTGAATAGTACGCTCCAATTGTCCGTCTGTCTAAGGATGGAATGCAGTACTAAACTTCAACGTTGTACCCATAGCCTTCTGTAATCCTTCCCAAAACTTTGAAGTAAAACGTGGGTTTTTATCAGACACGATGCTTTCAGGTACACCATGTAATCTGACAATATTATCTACATAAATCTTAGCTAACTTCTCTAGGGTATACTGAGATCATATACCTATGAAACGAGTTGTCTTGGTCGAACGATCCATAATCACCCAGACCACGTCAACTACTCGGGGAGTCAATGGTAACCCGGTGACGAAGTCCATAGTGATGCAGTCTCATTTCCATGCTGGTTCAGATAGTAGCTGCAATAATCCTGCAAGTCTTTGCCTTTCAGCCTTTACCTGATGACAATTCAGGCATTGGGACACAAATTTAGCTATATCCGCTTTCATTCCTCTACACCAATATAGTTTCTTCAAATCATGATACATCTTTGTACTTCCAGGATGTACTGAATAAGCGATGGTGTGTGCTTCCTTCATTAATCTGTGTCTAATATCCAAGTCTTCATTTTCAGGAACACATACTCTCCCTTTGTATCTTATTACTTTCTCATAATCCAAAGTGAAGTCAGGGTTAGTCCTACTTTTTTCAAGGTCTTCTTGCACCATTCTCAGATAAGGGTCTGATTGAATAGCTGCTTTAACTTCGTGTAATAGATCAGGTACAATATTCAATGTAGCAAATATGTTTGAGAATAAATGAATAAACCCTTGGTCAGTTGATTCATTCGGAATATCAATCACGAACTGCTCTTTATCGTAACTAAATACTCTTCCTATGACACACATTGTAGCATTTATACTAGCTTCTTCCTGAGACTTTGTCAAAGCTTTCCTGCTTAGTGCGTCAGCAACTACATTAGTTTTTCCTAGATGATACTGGATATCACAATCATAATTCTTTAGTAATTCCAGCCATCTTCTTTGTCTCATGTTCAACTCCTTCTGATTAAAAAGGTGTGTGAGACTCTTATGATCTGATTTAATTTGAAATTTCTCTTCATACAAATAATGTCTCCATATCTTGACAGCATGTACCACCACTGCCAATTCCAAGTCATGAGTGGGATAATTCTTCTCATATGTCTTTAGTTGTCTTGAGGCATACGCAATTACTTGTTCTCTTTGCATAAGCACACATCCCAAACCTAACCCAAACGCATCAATGTACAAGGTAAATGGTTGTCCTGGGATCGAAATAATCAAGATGGGAGCTGATATCAATCTAGCCTTCAATGTTTAGAAACACTCTTCACATTTGTCTGTCCAAACAAACTTTTCTCCTTTCTTAGTCAGACTAGTGAGAGGTACAGCAATTCTAGAGTAATCTTCTATGAATTGTCGATAGTACCCAGCTAAACCTAAGAAACTTTTAATCTCTGGAATATTCTTGGGTCCTTTCTATTTCATAATGGCTTCAATCTTGCTAGGATCCACTTTAATTCCTTCAACTGATACAACATGGCCTAAGAAAGCGACTTCATTCAGCCAGAACTCACACTTAGTAAATTTTGCATAAAGCTTCTCTTTTCTTAGTCGCTGCAAAGCGGCTCTTAGATTTGTGATATGAGTTTCTTTGTCCTTGGAGTAGACTATTATGTCGTCAATAAATACAATGACTGACGTATCCATCATATCATGGAATATCGGATTCATGAGTTCCATAAAAGTTGCAGGTGCGTTAGTCAATCCAAAAGACATGACTAAAATTCATAATGTTCATATCTGGTTCTGAATGCTGTCTTTGGAATATCACCTTCCTTAATTTTGGAGAACACTTTAGCACCTTGCAACTGATCGAACAAGTCATCGATCCGAGGCAACGGGTACCAATTTTTTATTGTAAGCTTATTCAATTCCTGATAATCTATATACAGTCGAACGCTACCGTCCTTCTTTTTCACGAACAATACTGGCGCTCCCCATGGTGATATACTGGGTCTAATATAACCCTTGTCCAGTAATTCCTGTAATTGTTCCTTCAATTCCTTCAATTCAGTAGGAGACATTCGATAGGGTGTTTTACATACTAGTGAGACTCTGGGTAGAAGGTCTATAACAAACTTTGTCGCTCAATCAGGTGGCAATCCTGATAATTCCTCAGGAAATACATGCAGAAATTCATGCACAACTTCAATATCCTTCATTCGTGGTGCTTCCTTGGTGAGGTCGACTACGAACACTAAGTACCCAATTTCTCCTTTCTCGAGGCATTTTCTAGCCTTCAATGCAAAAAGGATGAGCTTTCATTTACGGGGAAGTTTGGTTCCTGCAAAACTAAACTCTGTTCCTTCCTTGTCTTTAAATGTCAGTTTCTTTTCCGCACATAATAGGTTTGCGGAGTGCCGAGCTAACCAATCCATTCCCAAGATAACGTCAAAGTTTGCCATCTCGAGTTGAATGAAGGTTGCATCCAAATTCTTCTCACCGATAAGAACTAGACATGGTCCATAACCTTGGCCTAGTTCCACTTCTAATCCCATAGGTGATCGTACAAGCAGTTTGTAGTCTAAAGGTCTGAGGGGTAGATTTAACTTCTTTCCAAACGATACAGATATAAAAGAATGAGTAGCTCCAGAGTCAAAGAGTACTCTGGCAGGTAAGCCATTAATAGGTACGATACTTGTGAATTTCTTTTTATATTAATCTATATGCTTACACAATGTAGTACAAAATGAAAGGTCCAGGTCATACCTGTGACCACATCAAGCGATGCGACAGCATCCTTAGAAGTAACTTGCATAAACGTTTCCTTGTTGTAGCTGCTTCATTGGCTTAGCACACTCTCTTGAATAATGTCCTACTTGATCGCAATTGAAGCATTTGACTCCAGCATTACTTTGCTTCTGTTGAGGTTGGGCTGTCAGAGTAGTCTTGGCTGCAGCATTGAAGTCTTGAATACGGAAGGGTTTAAATGTCTTTGAGTTCCCTCCATTGTATGAGTTTCCATTGGGCCTCTTTATACCTTTGTTCTAAGCAAAATAGCTTTCCCTCTGGCTTGATTCTAGTTGTCAAGCAATCTGTACTGCTTTATTATATATTTTCTTTTCTAATCCCAATACATGCTCACGGAAGCTTCCCCTAAGTCCCATAATGAACCTTCGGGTTTTGGTATTTTCCTCCTGCATGCTAGAGGGAGCAAAGAAAAATAGTTCTTCATAACGCTGTTGATATGCATCTACAGTCATCTGTCCCTGATACAGACCCAGAAACTCCTTTTCCATTTGATCTCTGAAACTCCTTGGAAAATACTTCTCGAAGAAAGCTTCTTTATAGATAACCCATGTCAGTTGGGCGTGCTTTGTTAACAGATAACTTCTAGTTGATTTCCACCAGTGGTGTGCATCACCTTTCAACATAAATGTGGCACATAATACCTTCTCTCCTTCATTTATAGTCATCATCATAAAGTTTCTTTCCATCTCATCGATCCAGTGAGCTGGCCACAACGGATCTGATGGCTTGCCTGTGAATTCCTTTGGCTTCAACTTCAAGAAACGCTCGATCAATCGAAAGTGATCAAGCTGGTGTTAAGCATATGCCCCATACATAAGTGGTTGGTACTAATAATTACCTTCGTTATACCAGTCTTGCGGTGCTTCTGGGTTTTGCACTTGGCCTTATACTGCTGGTGTTTGCGGTGCTTGAGGTACAGTGTTGCTACCACCAGGTGCCCACTAGCTTGTCCTGCAGGTAGAGATGTTGTGTTTGCAACTGGGAAAGCAATTCCCATAGCAGCTTGCATGTTGGTTTGCATTTGTTGTATATGTTAATGTGCCAAATTCATCACCACAGTAGCCAATCCATAGGTGGTACAGGTAAGTTGGTTGGGTTGGCTTGGTGTGAACATTCTGAGGTGCAACATTCTGAGCTCTAATATTTCTTTCCTGCCCTTGCTGACCTTTATTGTCGTTGGTCTCCATAGGTGGTGGAGATGGGTTTGCATTCTGTCTCCTTCTACTTACTCTACGCCCAGCCATTTAAACTCTTGATTGATGTATTATTGGCAAAGCTACACATGTGAGACAAAATAAAGTGGTGGTATTGGGTTAGTCTCACAATGGAAGGCGAGAGAGGAACAAAATCAATAGGCAAAAGTTCGAACAGAATCAAAATGTAGACAACAGTCAGTTATACGGTCGATGGCCTACGGTCGTATGTTGTGCGACCATCAAATCCCTGGAAACTTACCGAGACACTATGGTCGATCATACGGTCGCATGTTTTGGTCGAATTGTGCGATCGTAAGATTCAAAATCAGTTTTAAAACCTGTATTCGAGATTTTTCCCTCCTATTTCTTTTCCTCCGTCCTATGGTCTCAATTCAACTCGCCACCAGTGAGTTGCTACAGTATCAACCGTACGAATTTGGTGATTCTTTCATCGATCCACAATCTCTATTCCATTCCTCGAGGTATGTTCTCTACTCTTTCTCCTTTTTAAGCTTTCATACATAGGTTTTGCTCCATTTATAGGGTTTTCTTCAAATTAATATTTTTTTGATCGTAGAAATTTGATTTTTATTAAGGGCTTTTGCTGTTGACTACCCAATGGATGAAAGCCCTCAAGAAAATTCGAGTTTCATCGGTTAGTTTAGTAGAAACTTGAAAATTCTCATTTTTTACCTAAATTTTGGGGTTTTTTCCCAATTGTCAAAATTTCTTCAAATTCGACCTACCTAGTTAAAATTTCCGATTAAATATGCCTTCCAGGATGGTTTGGGACTTATGTAAGTCCTCCTACCCAAAGTTTGGATGAAAAGTGAGGCTTTTCCCATTTTACGTGTTATGCTGTCAAATTTTCAAATTTATCTAACTTTTTTTCTTTTTTTCGTCTCTTGCAGTTATCATGGTTCACACTAAGGTTCCTCGAGTTCATGACCCACGTCGTTTCAGGTCCGTGAAAGCAGAAATACAATACCCTTGGTTTAATCAAAAGAAGGTAGAAGGGGGTATATGTGTTAACTTAGCCCATTTAGACCTGTTTGATGTGAAAAGGGTGTTTGGTCATATGGCTGGCTTCCAGTGATTCTGTACTAGGCTTGCACTCTCCCGGACTTGGTCAAGCAGTTCTACTGTCACCTACAGGTAGAGGGTGACTTAGAGGATGTGGACAGGGGTAGAGAGCTTTGGATCACCAGCTGGGTGAAAGGGGTTCCTATCTCTTTCAACTGTCAAGAGTTGACTGATTTCCTAGGCATCTCAAATGATAATCAGTTGGTTTACTGTGCACCCAGGGAGCCACAGTTTCTCTCTACATAGGTGCGTGTAGAAATAGATAAACAAATTCTTCTAGATGACCGCTACGAGATGAAAGCAATCAACCTGCGTCCAGAGCCACGGGTCTACTGTAAGATTATCCAGCATAATCTTATTCCCCAGGGCGGACACTACGAGATGGTCTCACAACTAACTCAGTACCTGCTGTATTGTATCTGTACTAGGCAGCCTATCTGCCTCCCATATATTATTCTTTGAACTATGCACAGAACTACTTTGCCTGACTTGAGAGGTAACTTGCCCTATGGGCGACTGATCTCCACCTTACTTGCTGGTCTATAGGTAGAACTAGTGGATGAGAGGATCTTTGAGGACACCTTCTCAGTTGACCTTGATTCGGAGGCTATCAACAGGATGGGCATAAGAGAGATACAGGTCAATGATGATGAGAGGAATGCTATGAGACGTCCTTTCACTCGGATAGCGGCAGCAGATGCAGAGGCGGAAGCAGCAGCATCAGCAGAGGTAGCAACAGAGGCACATGAGAATGATGATGAGGAGGATGATGATCGGATGTACATGGTTGTGGATGTCATACCTTCTCCATCACCACAGTATTCTACTGGAGCTGGCCCTTCACGCCCACCACCAGATGACATGATGAGGCTACTACGTGAGATTCAGGAGGCTCGATGCGTGACTGATAGGAGAGTAGGAGAGCTTCTAGATGCCCAGTGCTCTACAGACCAGTGGGTAGCGGATCAGTTAGTCTCCAAGCGACTCAGACTCAGGTGGCCAGGCTCGCGAGAGTGTATGCTGAGGACTATGATGGAGATTGTGAGGCGCCTCCTCCTCCAGCACCTCCAGCTCCATGATATCATTTATTTCTTTTTCTCATTTATTTTACAGAGTAACTGTCTGGATTTGTAGACCGTACTCTGATTCGGATGTATCTTGTCTTATTTGAGTCTTGATTGAACATTTAAGCATGAAGGGTTTTGCTAGGTTACCTCCATTGGGTTTTCATAAGTTTGGTCCACGTTGGTTTGCTCGTTCGTAGTGGTAAGACCTGTTACAAAGTCAAAATTTCAAATTATGACCGAAATTTTGGGTGCGGGTCTTACAGTGTTGCCCATGAGAATAATTTGGATTTATGAATTTAATTACTTTATTTATTTACAATACAATGGGTTGGGATTTATTTATAAGTTATCATTTAAATTTTCATCTATTGTGGATATGCTTATTTAAGACTTTTGCTATACTCTTCATCTGTAAATTTCTATTATTTCTTGTGGTGATGAATTTATTTGTTATTTGCTATGATGGTATAGTTTAATGGTTAGCGTACCACATTCCGTGATCCTAGAAGGGGATTTCCAATGCCCTAATAGGATGTGGAGATCTCGTTACATTCTATAGTACCGATATATATGGTATGGGGTGTGACAAAAGTTGGTATTAGAGCACGAATGTATCACGTCTACTACTAAATCGTAACATACGTACACACCATAAATACGGTAAGCTGAAATAAGAAGCATAAAACACATACTATATGGGGGGGTAAGAACCATGAATAAGCTACAAGAAATAAGATAACAAATCATGATAATGAAACAAGAGCATAATGTATCCAGACATATAAACTGAAAATAAAACATCTAGTGTACCAACAGTACGAATAAAATACTAAGGATGGGTAGGTATTTACAATCCAAATCCTTACCCATCAATATCAAACAAAAATAAATGCATAAAAATATCCGGTGAGGAATAACAGAGATATAAATGAAATAAGCAAGCAAATTCATTATCTATGAGCTGTTTTATGAATCTCCTTATTGAGAACCGCAGTCATTCTAGTGATCAAGACTGTCTACAGAATACGTGGCCCAAACTCTCGCCACTGACTGAAGACGCCGCTGACGAGTACTCTCATGCCTGGCTGTTGTTGTAGGTAGACCTCATCAGCAACAGGCGCAATTAGACCCTTAGTAGCCAGTGCAGTCTGTAAAAAAGTGGTCTCTTGCCTAACGGCCTCCAGTGTATCCTGAAACTGGATGAAACTGTGCTCAAGCGTAGCCACCCGTTGCTCTACACCAGTAAGCTTCTAAAGTATACGTCTCTTGTGTGTAGCTAAACTAGTCTGATGTGCCCGCCGGTGATCATCCAGAGCAGTCACTAAGGAGAGAACATCATCTAACAGATCCCACAGCTCCTCTATCTCAGAAACCCCGACCTAAGGAGCCGCCACATTGGTACCTCCATCATTACCACCTGTAGAATGTGATGAACCCTCTCACTCATTAGCTGAATCGACCACATCCTCTGTAACTGGCCCAGATGGAGTATCCTTGCTGAAATCTACATGCATAGGAGAAGGATCCCTACTGTCACTGGGTACTACTAGCTCACTCTTTAATAAAGAAGAAGACACAACCACCCTATGTCATACTCTCCTGACTGACCAACATCTACGTATTGGTCATAGTGGAGGATGCCTCTCTAGCTCATCATCACTAAGAACCACATTCTGCAATTGGAGCTTGTGTAGTGTATCCCAATCAAAGTCTGTATAAACACTAGTCTCCTCGCCAAGCTCTACAGATAGGTTGAACCCTATGTTGAAGAACAACTGGTTGAGCAACCAACCATAGGGGAGACTATCAGTTTAAGTATACAATGCCGAAGTGATCATGGTCTTTATGATCAGGTAAGGAAGGCAAATCTGATGAGGAAGAGTGGTGCAGTGAGCCACAAACTCACAAAAGTCCAAAAGCACATCCATGTGTCCACCCCTGGGCACTATGTTATGTTGTGTAATACGACTATAAACCCTGGGAATCAGACAGTAGTTGCTTTTATGCAACTCTAGACCCAGCATCATCTGCTCACGTATCTCTACAAGCTCCTTAGTCATCAACTTCTGGGATTTTTGGCTCAACATATGCCATCTTTCTCTCAATAGAAATGAGGAATGGTAAGAATGATATCTTGGCCCCTGACTCAGCTGGAAATCTACAAAGTGGAACCATCTGCGGACTCCTACATCCCTCTGTTCACCTATAAGTTACAGTAGAAGCGGTGAACCACGTTAACCCACGTGGCATGCTGTAACCCAACACAGGCAACCAACCCATGTTGATGAAAGCCCGGTGGACATCAAATCTATCCAACTCATCAAGGATGACAAAATGACCCGGCTCTACTGATCTGTGCTCAAAAGCAGGTAAAGCAGCAGCTGCCTCAATTGATCAAAAATGGAATGGATCATATACAGGAGGAGGGTGTCTTAACTGTCTAACTGCTCCTGTAGCAGAAGACTCTGCCCCAGAAGATCCAAGAATGTCTCGAGTAGCCATAATAAATGAGCACCTAGTCAAATGAAGGAAACCTCCCCAAGAAGGATGAAATTCATTATTAGTGGTGAACATTTGAATGAAAATGAGCAAGACAATATGATAAGAGATGAATGAATGGTACATGACGGTGAAAAACACTTTGGTCAAGTGAAAAACCCAAAATGGGCAATAGTCGAAATAAAGAAAACAAGCATATGCCCAAAAGCGATCTCGTTGAAGGTCACCATACGCTCCAATCACCTTTGCATACCTCAAGGAGTGTTTTAAACACCAATGGAGTGAAAGGAAAATAAAACCAAGCATAAACCAAATTCAGTTTTGGAAGAAAAGGAGAAAAATCTTGATTTTGGATTTAGGCAAACATGCAAATCGATGAAACGAAGTCTAAACAAGGGAAAAAGCATGGAAAACACCCCCTAGCATGTTGGAATAGCAAAGGCCCATCATTTTAAGCCATTACATGGTGAAAACAATGAGAAATTGACAAAAACCTAACCTAAGTTGGATCCAAATCGTCTCCTGCGGCAGGAGGTTCCTGCCGCAGATCCAAGGGCCGGGGTTCGGTCTGGCCGCCTGCCAATACATTGGAGGGTGGGCCAGCTGAAATCCGGCCCTTGGCAGGCGGCAGGACCGCAGGAGAGGATTTGGTTGCACCTAAGTTAAAGAAAAACAGAAATTGGAATAAAAAGCTTACCGTGCCAAGGTGTGGAGATGATAACGAGAAGGATTGAGGGAAGAAACCACCAAGAAAGCCCCCAAGAACTAATTTCAGATGGTGTGCACCGTCTTTCCACTGCACCTTAGCTTCGCACCAAGAAAAATGAAAAAGAACAAGTCGTGCCCCTTTTTAATTTGAGATAGCAACGTGCGGTTGGCCATCAGCTGCACACACCTCAGCTTGATAGAGGTGCGATCAGTTACGTGCCGCACATTCTTTTTTGTTAGTTCTTCACTCCGTGTTGAATGTTTGATCATTTGATTCATCGACAATGCATTTGAAAATTTTAATTTGAGCTTTAAGCATGACATTCGCATTGCATGATGTAAATTGGAACATTCATACCCGTGAGTCGACTGACCATTTAAAAATGTTTAGGTCTAAACAAAGTTTCCAATCATGGCTCCTAGTACCAGAAGAAGGCGGTGTGAACCTAACAACGGAGAGAGTAATGCCACGCTAGAGGGGGTAACACAAGAACTAGTATCTCCACTTGAGGTAAACAATGAGCTAATACCTGTAGCACCGGCAGCACCATCGATACTGACAACAGCGGATGTTACAGCAATAATGGGAAACTTCACCCGTGACCTCAGTCTCCAACAATAACAGTTAATGACTAAACATATAGTTGTGCTTTATGGGGAAGCAGCTCCTCCGATTACTCCTATTACGACAGCCCCGACTATACCAGCACTAGCTCAGGTGCCAGTGGCACCAGTTGCCAATCCAATACCTGCTCAAGTACTAGTTGCCACTGTACATGTGCCCCCACAAGTACCACCAGTGCCTACAAACATTGCTCCAGTCATTCCTCCTGTAGCACTACCACCTACCTTGACACATATGGCAAGAATAGTGGAAGCTTTCCAAAAGATGAAGCCTCCCAAGTTTACAGGTATGGGCAACGATCCCCTACACCCAGCCATCTGGATGCATACGATCGAGAAGACCCTCAGGATGATGTCTTGCATCGATGAGCAAAAAATTCTTTGTGCCACCTTCATGTTCGAAGATGAGCCTGATAACTAGTGGGAATCTACGCGGCTTATCCGATAAGCCAGGTATGGTAACATCTCATGGGAGAACTTTAAAGAAGCCTTCTTTGGCAAGTACTTTCCACAGAGTTACAAGGACCAGAAGGAGGTGGAGTATCTGACGTTTAGCCAAGTACAAAGGTTGGTCACTGGGTACCAAAGAGAATTTGAGAGATTGTACTATTTTGCAAACCTGAGCATGCATATAGATGCATTAAAGTTGAAGAGGTTTGCAGATGGCTTAAGGGGAGG
The DNA here is from genome assembly GCA_028583415.1 of Protea cynaroides. Lineage (NCBI taxonomy): Eukaryota > Viridiplantae > Streptophyta > Magnoliopsida > Proteales > Proteaceae > Protea > Protea cynaroides. The sequence continues at coordinate 38,214,420 of CM053275.1, forward strand.
TGTGTGAGCCACAGTTAAGGCTCAAGGCCATACTACATATGCAAGGGTTGTGCAGACAGCCAAGGTAGTGGAGGATAGCCAAAGAGATGGATACCAAGCTCAATGGAAGGACAGATCAACAACTCTTGGCACCAAGAGAGCTGGCACTTTCTCGAACACTCGTAATGCCAAGAAGCCCTTCAAAGCTACCACTACGAAGAAGGCAATTGCTCAGGTGCCTAGGAAGAAGACTGCTAACCCTGCTTCCGTTGACCTAGCAACTAGCTTATTGTGGTGCTACAACTGTCACCAAGAGGGACACATCTATAGGAACTACCCTCTTCCTCAGAAGCAAGGACTACAACAGGGCAAAGTCTACTCCACAACGGCAGAAGATGCTGAGAACTCTACAGCGTGGTCATAGGTATTCTCTTTCACAGTAGTCAAACTATTTATGCATGAATTGAGAATATCCCTGAAATAAATTATCGAAGTTAATAAGCTACGTACCATTAGGTACCTTATCCATATCCAATTTGCCAGCTCGAGTACTCTTTGACTCTGGTGTGACCCACTCTTTCGTGTCGCCCTCATTCATCGAGAAAATGGGAACACCCCCAAGGAAAATGGAGTCCCAACTCATAGTCAGTACACCATTGGGACAACAAGTGGAACTGGACTATTACCATGAATCGTGCAAAGCCTAAATAGGCAACAAGCAAATGGATGTGAGTCTGATTCTCCTGAATATGTCAGATTTTAACCAATCCTAGGAATGGACTGGCTAGCTATACATAAGGCCAGCGTCCTTTGTGCTGAGAGAAAAGTATCTTTCAATGTTGATGGTGACAAGCAGATTGTATTCATTGGAGACAAGCTAAAGAAACAGAAGAAACACTTTACATCTACCATGCAAGTAAGTTGCTAACTCAGGGATGTACTGCATACATTGCATTTGTTGTAGATACTACTGTAAAAACTCCCTAACTAGAAGAACTACGAATAGTAAATGAATTCCCAGAAGTATTTCAAGAGGATCTACCAGGTTTGCCACCTGACAGAGCAACAGAGTTTGTAATTGATTTTCTTCTAAGATTAGCACATATATCCAAGACACCTTATAGGATGGCACCTGTAGAGCTAAAAGAACTCAAGGTTCAATTACAAGAACTGCTAGATAAAAGCTTTATTAGGCCAAGTATTTCACCATGGGGAGTACCGGTCTTATTCGTCAAAAAAATGATGGAAGTGTTAGATTGTGCATTGACTATCGAGAACTGAATAAACTTACAGTCAAGAATCAATACCCTCTACCCAGGATCGATGACTTATTCAATCAACTACAATGAGCCTCGGTATTCTCAAAGATCGACTTGCAATCAAGTTATCATCAATTGAAGATTAGAGAAGCTGATATTCCAAATACTGCTTTCAGGACTCGTTATGGCCAAAGTCAGTCCTGACAACAACATATTCAGGCAAAAGCAAGCAAGTTGATAAAGTAAAGATGAAATATATGAAATTTTTAAAAGAAAACATCAATAAAATCAAATCCATTACTCATTAGAGGTTCTTCACTTAAAAAATAAGGAAAAGAATGGGAAAAAAAAGTTTTAATTTTCTAGACTTGAAAATATCCATGAAATGTGTTGAACATTGTAACACTAAACCAATAAGCAGTATTCCTTGCCTACACAACTAATAAAGGCTCCCAAAAAAAAAAAAACACTTACTATTTGATATTTTAAAGGATCCTCATCTCCACTATGGCAGTATTCTTATCTGGTAATTCTGTTGTCATGACTCATATGATGCCCAGCTCAAGTCAAGGGAGTAGCCTTCTTCTTTCATTTTCACTAGAAGTTCATCCAATACCTGGTAGATGGTTTGTGCTTCTGGGTGATTTTTGTCCCTAGCAATAAATGTATTCACCGCACTCTGTATTTCAATCCAACTACAACCAGCATCTTTCTTCACTCCTCTCTCTTCCATCATCTTCCTTGTCCTCTCTGAGTGCAACCTTTCCCCGCACTCAGCAAGTAAGTTTGAAAGAAGAACATAGTTTGCAGAATCCTCAGGAGACAATTCAATAGCCCTCTGTGCAGCGAGCTTACCTAGATTTAAGTTTCTGTGCACTCTACAAGATCCTAAAAGAGTTTTCCATATCAAATAATCTGGTTGAAATGGCATGTGCTCAATGATCAGGACTGCTTCGTCGAGCCTTCCAGCCCGGCCCATCATGTCAACCAGACATCCATAGTGAAACAAGGAAGGGACAATCCCATAGCAACTCTCCATGATCTTAAAGTACTCAAATGCTTCCTCTACATAGCCAACATGACTACATGCATTCAATACTCCTATAAATGTAGCATGGTTAGGTTTGATGGATCCTGATTCAACCATATCATCAAAGAGTTGAAGGACCTTTTTCACATGCCCATGATGGGCATACCCGTGAATCAATGTGTTCCACGACATTAGATCATGTCTGGGCATGCAATCAAATGCCAACCGTGCATTATCAATATTCCCACATTTGGCATACATATTGACTAGTGCATTTCCTACGCAAACATCAGTAATGCATCCTAACTTCAATGCGAAACCATGAAACTGTTTTCCTTGATCCAATAAAGCCTGAGTAGCACATGAACTAAGAGCACCAGAGAATCCATATTCATTAGGCTTAGCTCCACTCATGTGCATTTGGCAAAACAAGCTAGCAGATTTCTCACTCAACCCATTTTGAGAGTAACCGGTTATGGCTGCAGACCATGAAACAGTATCGGGATACTGGATTTTCTTGAACACTTTCTCAAGCTCTTCAATCCTTCCGTTTCTTGCATACATAGTGACTAAAGCATTTAAGATCCGGTTGTCCGATCCCAAATCCAACTTTATTACAAAGCAATGGACTTGCTTTCCCATTTCGATGAACTTAGGGGATAAACCACAAGCCCCGATAACAGCTACAAAGGTATACTCATTGGGTTTGATCTGTAAATTGACCATTCTGTAAAACAACTCCATAGCTTCATACCCAAGCTCATTTCTGGCACAGCAAGAGATCATTGAGCTCCAGGTCACCACATTCCTAGCCTCTAACTTTTCAAAAACCAGCTTGGCACTCTCAAAGGAGTTGTTCTTTGAGTAAAATTCCATCAGAGCACTTGCAGAGTGGAGGCTCTGATCCAACAAGGTTTTAACCATGTAAGCATGAATCTGCTCACCAACTAATGGTCGGCAGGCAACCAAAATGCTACTGATGGTGTGTTCATTCGGATGCAGCCCCAACTTCCTCATCCTATCAAACAATCCAAATGCTAGTTCAAGTAAACCATTCTTTAAATAACCTCCAATCATGGAAGTGAAAGACACCAAATCAGGCTCCAACATTCTGACAAAAATTTCGTGGGCTGAGTCAAGTAAGCTGCACTTAGAGTAGAAATCAATCAAGAAATTCTCAGTCCGACAATCACGAAAAAACCCAGCTCTTACTACTAAAGAATGCACTTGCATTCCCAAATCCAATGTAGCAAGGTCAGCACAAGCCTGAAGTACGACATTTAAGGTGACATTATTGGGAAGAACACCCAGTTCAATCATCTCCAAAAATAAAGAAATACCAGTTCCCGGAAAACCATTCCGAACACAACCAGAAATTATGGAGGTCCAAGTGACTACATTCCTTTCAGGCATTTCTTCAAACACCTCAAAAGCATCAGACATACAAGCAGATTTCATAAAGAGATCAATCAGCATCGACTGTAGAAGAGTCGCGGGTTCAAACTCTTCTCTTATCATATTCAAACACAGGTCTTTTGCTTCATCAAATCTTTGCAACTCCACCAATTTCCGCAGAATATGGGTAAGCTCAGTGATTGAGAGCTCTGAGATGGGTTTGAGACCAAACTCTGAAATTTGTTCTAATTTACTTTGTTTGCATTTGATGTTGTCATTTTTGCTTGCCATATTCGCCTTGGACTCAATCAGTTCTCTGTTTCTGAGATGACTGATAGCCTCAATAAATTAAGAAGTATTCCTAAACTTGTATAAGTCTATCTGGTCCAAAAAGCTTTTGACAAGAAGAAGTAGACTTGATAAAAATCCAGCTAATACCAACATTCACTTATGATTTGAACAGTACTGTGATTTTTTGTGTGTGGGTATGAGAGAGAGAGAAAGAGAGAGAGAAGAGGAGATTATAAAATATTATATTGACAGGAGTAACTTCTTTCTCAATTCGATCAAAAATTTAGAACATATTATATTAAATTGACAGGAATAACTTCTTGCATATTTCGATTGAACTTTTGAGGTGAAGACAAGTATTCCAAGCTGATCCATAGAAGAAAATTAACTGAAGGAAGCATTTTTATAGCAAACAGTGAAGAGCTTTCATTGAAAAAACACACAAATTTCAGCCTCAAGAAAATACCCCCACCCCTCCCCAAAAAAAAAAAAAAAAAACACCCCACCCCAAAAAAAAAAATTTTGATTACAAGAAAGATCAGCTGGGAACATATACAGAATTTTCACCAAAAAAATATAATCTTAAAAAAAAAATTAAAAAAATTTACCCCTCCGTTATAATTCGACAGAAAATTTGGTCTAATGAATGAACACCTTTAAAATCCCCCGGACTAAACCCGAGTAAACATAGAACGAAAAATCCATCGAACCATAGCTTGATAATTTCTTTGTTTTCCTTCAAAATTTCTTTTATTTCGCTCCAACCAAATGCATCTACGTATTGCAAACGAAAGCATTTTCATAATATCCAATCCTCACCAATTCAAGCTCTTGCTATGAAAAATTCCAATCAATTGGTCCACAAACCCCCGATAAGATCCACAAATTGTACCCCTTTCCCATTCCTTTCTAAATAAAACAGAGATGGAAAACAAACCCACCCACCTCCAAATTCCCCTCAACGCTGTCTTATCTCAAATAATCAAACCCTGCCCCTCACCCAAAAGCATTTTCTTTGACTAGAAAATTTCACAGGTTTAAATACTGTCTCCCCTCTCCTCAGACGGTAATGAAGGACTTAAGGACCAATCGATTTCAGTTAAAATTACACATGTAATCTTTCATATTATGATACTACTATAGTTATGCAATATCCTTCTTCTTCTTTTTTTTCTTTTGAGAGGGGGGTGGAGTTGAACGATTAATCACAAGCAACCATAAGAAATAAGTCGGTAATACAGTCTAAGTGAAAAGTTGAGGTTCAGATTACCGAGCAGATCTTAGTTCTGAGGGAGCCCATGTTAGCGAACTCCTCTCTTTTGGAGTAGAACCCAAGTTAAATGAATCATCAGAGAAAGACCGAGAGAGTCCACCACAATGAGAAATCCCAAAGCTATAAAGGGCAGTCGACATTTTCAGCTCTAAAACTCTCTTTCTCTGTGGAACTCAAAGCCAGGACGCATAAATGGATTTGTGTGAATCCAGACCCCATCCATCGCGCGGGAGAGGATTTATCTCCTAGGGACCTGGTTCGCTGACATCTGTCCCATAAGTACGGACAAAAACGGGGAAAGGAGAAAAAAAAATCTAGAGAATAAGGGGCTGTTTGTTAAAACTTCAACTCTGGGATTCTTACTTCTGGTTCAAATTTCTACTCCAACTTCAAAAGGATTCAAGAGTATAAGGGAGTAGAAACATGTTTGTTAACCTAATTTAGTTATGGACTCCAGAGTAGTGGTGGGGGTGGCGGATGGTGGCACTAGTGGTGAGTGGTGATGGTTGGTGACGGTGGTGGTGGGTGGGAGGTGGTGGTAAAGGGTGGCGGTGGGTGGGTGGAGGTGGTGGAGGGTGGTGGCAGTGGTGGTGGGTGGTAGTGGATGGTGGTGGCGGTGGTGGTGAGTGGTAGTTGATGGTGGTAGTGGGTGGTGGTGGCGGTGGTTGGTGGCCGGTGGTGGTGGCGATGGTAGGTGGCGGTGGGTGGTAGTGGATGGTGGTGGCGGTGATGGGTGGTTGGTGGTGGTGGCGACGGTGGTGGTGGTTGTGGTCGTGGTGGTGGTGGTAGGTGATAGTTGGTGGTGGTGGTGGGTGGTGGTGGTGGTGGTGGCGGTGGCGTGGGTGATAGTGGATGGTGGTGGCGGTGGTGGGTGGTTGGTGGTGGTGGCGTGGTTGGTGGCTAGTGGTGGTGGCGATGGTAGGCGGTGGGTGGTGGTGGCGGTGGTTGGTGGCCGGTGGTTGGTGGTGGTGGCGATGGTAGGTGGCGGTGGGTGGTGATTGAGGATGGTAGTGGTGGTGGTGGTGGGTAGTGGTGGCGGTGGGTGGTGGCGTGGTGGTGGTGGTGGTGGTGGTGGCAAAGTGGGTGGTGGAGGGTGGTGGCGGTGGTGGGTGGTGGCTAGTGGGTTGTGGTGTTGGTGGTGGTAGTTAGTGGTAGTAGTGGTGTGGGGTGATTTTTACTCCAAAATTGTGTTCTGAAGTCGAAAAGCATCTATTTGATGCTCCAAAAAATTGGATTCTAGAGCTCATTTGGAGCCGGTTCACTCATGGATTCTCCGGAAGTCCGAACCGGGTTACCAAACAGGCTTCTACTCCATTTATGCTCCAGAAGTCAGAATCCAACTTCTGGAGTGTTACCAAACACCCCCTAAGAGATCCAGATCCTCTCTTTCTTGTGTTTGGGCTGGAGAATTGGCGACCTGGATGGATGACCGTCACCTGATTTTTGAGTGAATCCAAACCTTCTATTCGAGCCGACATCCCTGTCGGCTTAGCTTGTCAGCTCGGGTGTCTGCTTGGATGGAGGGCTCGAATCCACCCGAGAGCCAAATGGCGGCCATCCATTCGAACCGCCAATTCTTCTGCCTAAACTCAGACAGGAGAGGATTTCTATACGAGAATAAGGCCCATTTGATAACACTCACGTTCTAGGATTCTAAGATTCTGTCTCCTTAGAAGCAATTTCAAAGTTAAATCCCGTTTGATAAGTCTAATCTGATTATGAACTCTCAGAGAGTGAATTGGACTTTTATGATATCTGAAAACTCAAATTTGAGAGCTAAAAAAACTAACTATGGTTGCTCCATAGCTAGTTTATTGAGAGCAAAAAAGATAGAGTCGGGCAAAACCAACTCTAATTGAAGTCTCGCTTTATTTCAAACAAATTTTACCTAACCGCTCATACAACTTGGGGCGCGATAACCTACGTGTAGTGTGATTTCAAGGAGTTACACTTACGTGTAGTGTGATTTCAAGGAGTTACAAAATAATCGCAACTGAGGATACATTTGAAGGGGATTATGAGCGCATGCTTCCTAATCTACAGGTGGGTGGCCCACCAGCCGCACAAATCCAGCGTTTCCCCACAACCCCGCACAAGACATTATATGTGGGTGATTGGAAGCAAGTCCCCACCATTAAGCAATTAAATAATGATCATAAGCAAAAATTATGGAAAGACGAATAACAAGATCATACCATCCAATTTAGGTAAATAGATATGCAAATAATTTTGATGGCAAACGAAGAAATTAAATCAGTCCATCACTTGAATAAGTCAGAACCCATCCGGATAAACCGATTAGCTCCGGGCCGATATAAGTAGGACCATGGACCATTACGATGTACAATGAACAATGGGCCATCATGGGCTCTTAAGGTATACAACAAACAATAGGCTATTTAAGTAGTGGGCCATTATGGGCCCTTACGGCATACAACAAACAATAGGCCATCGTGGCCCATTATGATGTACAATGAGCAGTGGGCCATTATGGGCCGTTATGGTATGCAATAAATAGTGGGCCGAGTCACACCGGGTGGGACATCTAATGGCATATATGCGGCCTAATCGGCTGCATGGACGATTCATTCTACTTCTTAGATTCAAAACCCGGCGCGAGGTCATCATGAAAAATGGGGTCCAAATAAGAAAATCAACACAAATGGCATGGTGAACAGCACATAACATCTTACTTATGACTATTAGTTTGAAAACACATGTTGCACAAATTGTGGGATTATGTATTCATGAGCCCCATGGTTAACTATCATGCACAATGAATTAAGATTAAGCTCAAACGAACAGATGGGAATCAAACATCAAATTGCAGCACCCCGATCACCTTTCTCATCTCTCCCACCTCTTCCATCGCCGACGCCAATTGCTTCTCCACTTTAGAATCCACATCCGAATTCGAGAATATAAATTGACATGCCTCTTTCTCCCTAGTCCGACATTGCTTAACGTCAGATTAGAGGGTCGCCATCAGCCATCTCTTCCCCATCAGTTGAGTCGCGATTCTTAAGAAGTGAACAAAAACCAAGAAGGAAAAATATCCTTTATAGTGAGGCCATTCGTGTCGTGAAGATCTTATCCATTTAAAGTGGATCAACATGTATCCCAACGCAATTAAAATGCATCAAGATATATACCAAATGGATGGGATCCTCACAATAAAGGATCCCTTAATGGGATTGTATTGCCATTAATGAATTTTGAGTCTCCCACCTCCCTTTAAGGAATCCTAAAAGGCTAACATCCTTAACTTGACTCATAATGTCTCCCACCTCTCCTGTTTTTTAAAATAATCTCTCCCATTCAATTTAATGATGGGATTCATCATCACTAATGTTTTTAGGAAAATCATACCCTCAAAATTATAAAGAAAAATCTTTTTTTAAAATATATTATCTAATTTAAGAAAATTAAAAAAAAACAAAAAAAAAACCCTACTTCTACAATGTCAACCTACATCAGAGTCACTGGCATCTGCAGAAGCTTCCTCTCTCTCCCAGTCAACCATGTTGGGAACCCAATACTTTCCTCTTGCTGAGTCTCCGTCACCGGAAAATAGCTCCCATCAAAGGTGGTTGTGAAGAAACTTGATCCTATCTCATTACCTATTGCAACAACTGAATCGAACCCATCACCTATGTAGACCCTTGCACAAATATCAGCATTGGCACCTGCAAGACCATTGTTGACGCTAAGATCATCTACTGGGAAGCTGCCAAAGCCAAAAGCAAAGGATAATGCTGGGAACTTTCAGTCCTCAGCAAGAAGAGGCTTACAAATTGGAATCGTCGATGGGACAAAACCCATTTACAAACTGGAATCCTTTCCATTTCCACAGTAGCGGCATTGCCACCACAAAAAAAAAAAAAAACAAAAAAAAAAAAAAAAAAACATGTGGCATTGCAAGCGATGTTGAAGAGCCAATTTTCACATTTTAGGGATAGCTACTCCAAGGAAGATAAATCTAAACTTCATAATCCAGCTAGGAAGGAGAAAAAAAAGGAGGCAAATCGGATAACCTTTGCACCCAAAAATAGAAAGAATGTAAACTTCTAGGCAATAGATTGAATAAGTCGTTATAGAAAACCCTAAATCCACTGATCTCAACAAATTATACTCACGATGAGGGGAAATTCGAAGATCAAGCAAAACATTAACATGATTCCATGACAATCGAGATTCGAGGCCACTGGATTTGCAATCTAAACGAATCTAATCTACCCTGCTGAAATGCAAACGATTTGATTCAAAATCTAACCTTAGATAATGATAATGGGTTTTGTCCCCATTTCCGCCTTTAATGGCGAAGAGACAAAAATGGGGAGAATTCCAATTTGTAAATGGGTTTTGTCCATCGACGAACCAATGGTATTCTGATTATTTCTGGCACAAATTTATAGAGTTCTTCCTCGCCGGAGAGTTCTTGAGAAAGCTATCAGATGAAAGGTAAAAAAGTATTAATTATTTTTTTTATTATTTTCTTAAATTAGATAATAAATTTTTGGAAAAGTTTTTATTATTATAATTTTGGGGGTATTATTGTCTTAAAAACATTGCTGATGATGAATCTCATCACCAAATTGAATGGGAGGGAATATTTTCAAAAGCAGGGGAGGTAAGACACATTTTGAATCAAGTTGGGGGGTGATTGCCTTTTAGGATTCCTAGAGGGGAGGTGGGAGAAATTTTCCCATGAATTTTAGACAGTAATACGTCATCGATTAACAGCAATGACATAACGGAGGGGGTCTGAATGAACCATCTTTTCAAAAGTAGGGGGTGTTAGTAATTTTATCGCAAAAAATGGTGGCGTGTGATTAAGCTATACTACAGGGGGTGTGACTGATATTTTTCCAAGAATAAATAATCAAATAAAAGTAAAAAAAATGCATACCTGTGTCAAGGGATGATGGACTTAGAGAATCATTTGAAGCTGTCGAAGTCGCTTGTGGATCAATTCTGTGATGCTGGTGGCCGATGGTGGAGACAGAAAAATGAATAATAAAAAAAATCTGCAAGGTAATGAAGGTCGACGTTGATGGCGGGGAAAAAAAGATAGTGGTAATGGAAGGCTGTCATTGATGCCACGGAGGTAAACCGAGGGATTTGTGAGCCAGTGCGGATATGAGGGTTAAGGCAGAGAGAGAACAGTAGTGGGAGATGGAATCAGTGGAGATGAGATGGAGGTGGAAGCCACAGGGATAGGGTCATTGAGATGGAGGTGGAAGGTCAGGGGAATGGAAGATGGAAGCGAGATGGAGGTCGAGGGAATAGAAGATGAAATCGATGGAGGTGAGACAGAGGTGGCGAGTGAGGGTATGGTGGCAAGTCACGGGTAAGGCGGCAGGTAGCAGGACGGTGGTGATGGGAGATGGAAGCTGGGTAGTTGGAATGGGAGACGAAAGGTCGTAGGGATAGGGTCAGTGAGATAATGATGGAAGATGAGGGGTGTTGTAGGTAAGGTTGAAGGTCGCTGGAATAGGAGGCGGAAGGTCGCAGGTATAGGGTCGGCGAGATTAAGGGGGAAGCCAAGGGGTGTTGCTGGTGAGACAAAGATTTGTGGAACAGTGGTGATGATAAGGGGACTTACCGGTGGTGATGGAGGATCGACAACACAGTGTCAGCGTGAGGTGATTAGGGGCGGTTAGAGAGCATGGAGGACGACACCGATGACATGTTTTCCCTCTCCCAGAACCTCTCTTCTCCCTTTGAATCTTCTCTCTTCTTCTTCTTTTTTTGTTTCCTTTTTCTCCCCCTCTTTTTTTTTTAGGGAAAATTTCTCCCACCTCCCCTATAAGATACCTAAAAGGCAACCACCCCCAACTTAACACGAAATATCTCCCATCTCCCCTACTTTTGAAAATATTCATTCCCAATCATTTTGGTGATGAAATTCATCATCTCCAATGTTTTTAGGACAATACTACCCTCAAAATTATAAAAACAAAAATTCAAAATTCTATTATCTAATTTAAGAAGAAAAAAAACCAATACGAGTTGCCTGAAGCAGAAGACAATACTGTTGAAGGTCTCTTTCTGGTCTGATGGGGTGGAAGTTGAAGAAGCGGAGTCTCAAGCTGAAACAGAGAATCTTGGGACGGAGGTGACAGGTAAGGCGAGGGAAGGTCCTTCACCTCCATCCCGAACGCCATCCCCCTCTGGCACTGCACACCATTGTATACGTAGGAGAAGTAATGGTGGGTCCCACCTGAGTCAATGGTATTGCCATCGTCAATTGCTACGCTGTCATATTCCCTTTCATGTATTGAACCGCATAGGCGCCATCCGGTACATCTTGGAAATCACAACTTCTATAGATCATCTCGTTATATGTCTGGATCACCGTTTGGTTCCCATTCGTGTTGAATACTAAATTATTAGGGAAAAAAGAAGAAGGAAACAATCAAGCTAAGGGATCATTAGATCAATGAGCACCGATATGAGAAGAATTAATTGAAACGGGTTTAGCATGACTGAGATAGTGGCCAAGGTTGAAGTTCTGATTTGTGGCCCAGTTTGTGTAGTTGGAAAAGAGGGCCGGTGTTGGTGGCGGGATTGAAGAACCATCCCTATCACCTGGCCCTGTTAGTGTAAGGAAAGGTCTCATGAATACTTGGTTTGGAGGATACTTCATCGCTTTAATTGATTTAACTGTCATGTGCTTGAAATCTCCAAACCTAAGTGCAAATGTCCATAGAATATCCTGCCCTGCAACATCGGATAACCCTACATAACCCTTCTTTTGAACCAATCGGATTCCTATTAATGACCTGAACATCGAGGAAGAGATTGTAGAGGAGCTGACAATTTTCATTAGTGAAGTCACAGCCAACGTACCCAACTATGCGAGGAGAGTTGATTAAGGAAATGATGCTCTGTACCCTTTGTAGGAATTCCGATCTTGAGAGCTCCACAAATTTGATGGTGAAACCTCACCAAACTGGCAATGCGTAGCGAGAGTGACAGTTGCGAAAGAGCCCCGGCTGACATACGGCCTCTGGTCCACACCATAGTAGATGGTAGATGTTGGATACGAGGAAACAAAGTGGGTGTGGGTGTGAGTTAGTATTTCAAGTAAATTATTATAAGATGGTAGATGGTGCCGGAGTTCTTCCTCGCCAGCGAATTCGTGAGAGAGATCGGAAGGGAGGAAAGTTAAAACAGAACATGATTTTTAAGTTAAAAGGGTATTACTATCCTAAAAACATTGGTGATGATGAATCTCATCACCAAATGATTGGGAATGAATATTTTCAATGAAGTCTACAGACATAAAACATGCTATGGATCAACCTTAAAGTCAAAGATGAGCTCAAAAAAAAAAAAAAAAAAAAAAAAAAGAGAAAAAAGAAAAAAAGAGAAAAAAATAAAATAAAAAAGAAAGAGCTATACAAAATAATGAGGTTGATTAGCATACTACATTGGAATAATGATGGTGGACAAGTTCAACTATGGTGCATAGACATGAAGCAACTATTTTGAAACACTAATGATGAGTGAGTTTGATTACAAGGCATATACATGGGGCAACTTCTTTCGAGGCCTGCTGATGGGCGAGTTCAGTTATAGAGCAATAAGACAATTGGTTCTCGTACAATGATATATAGACACCATTTCTTAGAACCTAATTGGAGAGCTGATCGTTTGTTGTGATTCACGTTGGGTGTTGAGCTGGATTTTTGATATTGGTCACTACATCCTGCCCATACAGGGGGTGGTCTCATCACTTTGTTGTCATCAGAGGATTTTTCTTTTCGGCTAAAGACTCTCTCTCCCGTCCATCAATCTGACGATCTTCCACAGAGTCGACATTACATGCCCTTACTTCAAATGTCAAAAAATTTTATGGTATCGTTTCTTGTGAACATGTCGTCGTGTTATGCATAAATATTATTCAATAAATCTGATTGGAATATCTATCTGTCGTTCATCATTTCGATGGCGTCCAAGAATTCCATAGCCTTTTGTTGCTAGCCAATAAAATGGCATTGCCTAGTGGAGATCAAGCCCTTCTACATAAACAACCAAACACTCTCCCAATGGTAGACCCATTGGACAGTTTCTTATCTGTCCATCTAGACCTTCGTCGTCATACTTGTATACAGACTTAAAGGATTTGGGTCCAAACGTGGTTATAATCGATTCAGCATCTGAGCATAGCTTGTTGAAATTTGTTTTTTATCTGAATTATACCGAGAGGAGAAAGCATTCTTTGACGTTTTTTTCTAAAGATTAGTGTAGGGTTGCATCTCCTTAAGGTTATTTTTAGTGATGACTCAAAAGTCACCTGCCTATCAATGTGTGCAAACTTGAACTTAGACATTGGGGGCAAAATCACCCATTTATCCAAACATCATGAGTTTAGTTGAGCCCCCTGTTTGAAACTCTAACTGAGTTTATTTGAATGTAAGAGAAAGATGACTCATACAAATTTAAAAAAATAAAATAAAATTGAGTCATTGTCATCATTTGCCCCTCATCAAAAAGACCTGATTCCCCTTTAATCAAAGTGAAACCCATATAAATTTGGTAGGAATGCAAAACATACCAAGATTTTCTTCTAAAGAAAAGAAACATGTTTCTCTCAGTCTAGATTAAGTCAAATCAAGGAAAGTCGATCAAATCATGATCTCTAGTTCCTCTTGGAATTCGAGCAATGTTAGTGGACAAAGTGCAGATGCTAAGCCCCATTATGGTTACCTCAATATTTATGGAAAGTTCAACCCATTCTGGGAATGAAGAAAGATGAAGAAAGGAATTGAAAAGAACAAGAAAAAGAAAAAAAGAAATGAAAAAAAAAAGAGAAAAAAAGAAAAGGAAAGGAAGGTGAAAGTACAGAGAAGAAAGAAGACTGAATGAAAGCAGAATAAGAATGGAAAAGAGAACAAGATACAAGCAAATAAAAAAAAAAAAAAGATCATGGGAAAAGAGAGAAAACTCTAGCCCGAACTACGCGGAACCTGATTCTGGAGGGATTGAAGTCCCAAAGGATACGTAGGTAATTTGGGACACCCCAAATTCGATCCAGAGGCTATACATCGAAAGGTTATACATCCAAAGGCTACACATCCAAAGGTTATACATCCAGAGGCTATACATCCAAAGGCTACACATCCAAAGGCTACACAACCAAAGGCTATACATCCAGAGGTTACAAATCTAAAGCAGAAGCTTGACAATTACAGTTACATCATGAGCGGTCTTGAGCTAAAGTCACAGACCTGATGAGGTCGCTACTCAAGAAGCTTGACAGTTACAGTTACATCATGAGCGGTCTTGAGCTAAAGTCACAGACCTCATGAGGTACTACTCAAGAAGCTTGACAGTTACAGTTACATCATGAGCGGTCTTGAGCTAAAGCCACAGACCTGATGAGGTCGCTACTCAAGAAGCTTGACAGTTACAGTTACATCATGAGCGGCCTTGAGCCAAAGTCACAGACCCGATGAGGTCACTACTCAAAAAGCTTGACAGTTACAGTTACACCATGAGCGATCTTGAGCCAAAGTCATAGACCTGATAAGGTCGCTACTCAAGGAGCTTGACATCTACAATTTTTTGTTGTACAGTTGTGAGGACAAAGATGGAAATCTTTAGAAGTCGCCACCTAGATTTAGGTCTAGGACCTTAAAAATGTGAAATCTCACCCCAAGGTAAAACTTCGATTGACTCATGACCCTTAGATTGGAATTCTGGTCCATCAGAGATTGGGTAAGCATCAGGTTATGGTTTTGGGAAGGGGTTAGGCACCCAAATCGCCCGATCGAAATCGGTCTCCTATACCTTTCCTATAATAGACTCTATTTGCTAAGCCAAAAAAATCCAAGGGGTTTGATATCATTGAACCGAATTTATATCCATCAGATTGCCTACGTATCACAGAATTATTCCAAAAATCAGGTTCACCATCGTAGTTCAGGTGTGATTAAAGTTTATGGATGTGATTTATGCTTGTGCATGATTAAGTTTATTATTCAAGTTGAAGTTTATGCTTGAAAGGCTGAGAAATCCTATGGGTTATGTAAGACCCGCACTCTGAAAACCCGGTCTAAACCTTGGTTTTGTGTCATGACAGGTTTTTCGATCATCACCGGGCCAGACGGGGCAAGCGGATAACAAACAGGTACAAAATCAGACCGAAGTCGACCAATTATACCTGATTTTAGGTATACCGGACGATGGTACCGGTCTTGGTACCGGTCGACCGGTATGGCCTGCGCAGCTATGTGCGGGAATCTGGAAATTGGTCTCTGCGGGTCCCGCTTTCCTGATTTCGAATCCTAGAAGTTTCCTAATCCTAGTAGGGTTACTAAACCCTATTTCTAGCCTATAAATACACCCTTAAGCCTTCCCAAATCCTTTCCATTGTCTCTCTCAAACCCTAGAGAAGAGAAAGAGCTTGGAAAGGAGAAGGAGCTAGGAAGAAGAAGGAGGTGCCGCCACTACCGTTCGACGACGCTCTCATTACGCCAGTCAACGGTAAGTGTTTGAATCCATCTTCTTACCCTATGTTAGTTGTGTGGGTGGATCAATACCATGCAAAGTAGGTATTGATCTAAAACCCTAAATTGGCCAATAAACCCTAAGTTGCCGTCAAACCCTATATTCGAGTTTCGAGATGATATTCATCGAAACGAGACTTGAATGAGTTGGGGATAACTCTAACTCAAAGCCTAGACTTAGAATGGATAAAAGAAACCCTGAAAATCCCTGGAGGATGATCGTCGGCAGTCGAAAAACCCATGTATGGTTTTACGGAGACATACCGGTCGACTATACCGGGTGCACATAGTGCGACCGGTATGTGCGACCGCTATCTCTCGGGAGGTTGTCTGTGGGGACCGGCTGACCATACCGGTCGCCAGTCTTTCCCACAGAGCTGTGACCGGTACATGCCACCGGTCAGCTCTGTGAGGGTATTTTGTAACCATGTTGGTTTCCGACCAACATGAAACCCTAAACAAAATATTCTAATGAAACCCAAATAATCTTGTAGGACCTTGTGACTTGTCGTTTGGATCTTGCGACGTGGAGCAAGTGATCGAACGAGCGTCAGGTAAGGGAATCTGACCCAAACCTAATAATTAATGGACAGTAAATTGTTGTTAATCACCTGATTATATGAGATGTGTTGTTTGTGCATATTCACATGCCATCTTTTACTTTTAGTTATTATTACTGTTCATGCATTTATAGGATGTGATTGTTAGGCATGTGATTATTTTCGTTACTGTGTGGAGTGGAGCATGGGTTTGGGATCGCTCTTCACATTAGCACATTTTGTAGTATTCTATCTTAACATGCTCGGTATGGGTGGGGCATCAGGGGAAGGTCGTGGTACGGTGGTCTCCGATATTGATGTTGTCCCGGCCATTGTTATGTGGTACTGTGGATTCCGAGTCGACGCTGACTTGTCCACGATGCTTTAGCTCTATCTCTATGCCGTAGGGAGTTATGTTGGGATAGGGTCTACCTGCGTATTGTTTCTATCCTAGTGGGTTAGTTGCGGATAGGGCATCAGGGGAGGTGTGGGAATGCCTTAGCTCTATCTCTATGCCGTAGACGGCTGTGCTGGGATAGAGCGTACATTGATGACATATAGGATTGGTTAGTAGCGAGCCCAGTTTGCGAGCCCTGGCCAGTAGGGGCTTAAGACTGGTATGGGTAGAGTATTAGGGGAGGTACGTGGGTATCTTAGCTCTATCTCTATTCCATGGTGGGTGCATGTGGGCCAATGGGGGTGTGATCCATGAGGTGCCACACACTCGTGTATAGAGGTGCGGGGGCCACCAAACCTTTCTATAGCACATTGTAAACTTAAAACCAGACCACAACATAAAATTGATTGTTACTCATGCATAATATTGTGAAACTGTCGATTGTCTTCTTCGAGCTGTGTTGTGAGCTCACCCTTTGTATATACATTGCTTTTAGATGTTGATGCAGGATACACCGTGGACGACTACGTGAACGTTCCGGCGTACGGTGGTGTGGCTGCTCTGGATGTACAAGTAGGGGAGGACGAGCATGATGCTTCATGCGAGTGCCCTTTCTGTGTGTACTTGTGATGGATTTTTATTTAGTTGTTTTCGTTATTTTTGTTTGGTATTAAGAGATGTAAAAGATATTATAGTTTATGTTTGGATTTGAATAGAATTGGGGTGTGACAACTTGGTATCAGAGCTCTCGGGCTCTGTTCCAACAAACCATATTGCACTTAACTGAGTCGATGAACTGAGTTAGGAAAAAATTAAAATCTTAATACAAACGCACCCTAAGCATTGTTTGATACTTGAGACGGACTAAGAAAGAGAATAATATACTATGTTAAATATGAAACTTAATATGTGCACATACACTAGTTAGGAAAAACCTTGAAACTTTCAATAACTAAGAAAATGAGTATCTGATAAATAGTACTACAGGGTACGGTCCACAAACCGGACAGTTACCCTGTTATATGTATAATAGTCATGAGTAAGTGAAAGAAAATCATGGGGTAGGGGGCCTAGGAGGTATGGGGTCCGCTATATCATAGTCTCTCTCGTAAGCGACCCTGAGCCAGTGCACCTGATCCTGTGTGACTCGGAGGCTGCGAGTCAAATGTGCTAAGTCACGGCTCATCTCCCGGCGAGCATCCCCCGAGCTCCATAAACATACCCATCACCGAGTCGGGAGGAGGCTGAGACGGTCCAGCTGTAGGGACGGATGGTGGTGGTGCGAGTGCGGGCGTGGGGGGGCACCGGTGCTTCCCCAGCCATATCATCATCATCGTCATCACTTATCTCTGCCGCATAGGCCGCATTGGCCGCGGCTGCTGCTGCTGCTGCCGCTGCTACTCTCCCAAGTGGACGAGGGCGAGCCTCCAACTCGTTGTCACTAACCGGCAGATCGACCATCTGCATCCTCTGAATAGCATCCCAGTCAATGTCGGATGTCATGGTGTCCTCAACGACTACTTCTCCTCTCAAGCTCACGCCCAGACGGCGAAGAAGGAAAGTGACGAGACGGCCATATGGAAGGTTGCTGGCCCGATCGACCACGGCCGCGCGATGCATAGTCCGGATGATGAGATAGGGAAGTGAGATCCGCTCCCCTGTGCAGATGCAATAAGTGACATACTGGGTGAGCTGGGACAACTCATTGTAGTGGCTGCTCTGTGGTACTATGTTGTGCTGAATAATACGACTATATACCCGAGGTATAGGTCTCAGGCTAGCCGCCTTCATAGGGGCTCCAGGGTTTAAGATCTGATGCGCTTTCTCTCGGCGCAAATCGTCAGTCAAATAACCTTTCGCCTTGGGGGCGCAATATACCAAATCTCCATTGTTGGGAATCCCAAGAAGATCAGCCAACTGGTGGGTGTTAAATGAAATATGTACACCCCAGACGTAGCTGGTGATGCGTAGATCCCTACACTGGTTCGGATCTTCGACATCCCCTTCAAGTTCCAAGTTCGCATAAAAATGCTTGACCAAGTTAGGGCGTGTGGTCTCTGTGTATGAAATAACCGGCAACCAACCTAGAGCGCCAAAAGCCGTCTCCACATTGAATCGATGTAGTTGTTCCAGGTTGACCCGGCGCCCTGATTCAATACTTTTATTACCAAACCATGGAAACCGAGCTTGTGCTTCCAAGGAGCGAAACCATTGCTCATCTAGCTGTGGAACTGGTGGTGAGGGAGCCCGAGAACTAGAGCCATGAGGGCGTTTCCTGAGAGTGCGTCTAGGAGCCATTTCAAATCTACAAAACAAAAGAAAATAAGATAAAAGTTAGAAAATTTTCGAAATTTCGATAGCATAACGACAGCATTTTGGGAAAAAGCCTCGAACTCACCAAAAACATGGGGAGGAGGACTTACGTAACCCCCACACTCTTCGACAAACCAATCAAAAGCAATTCAAATGAGAAATTTCAAGAATTTAAGAAAAATTTGAAATTTCGAAATTTTTTTGAAAACCTAGGTCAAAATATGAAAAAATTCGATTTTTATGTAAACCATTCGGTGGAACCCCAAATTAGTTGAGGGCTTTTGCTCTTGGGGGTCACTAAACCCTTTCCAAGCCGAAGGAAAAGAGTTCCTACGGTTGAAACATCTCGAACAAAGAAAAACCTAGATTTCTACATATAGACGATATGGGAAAAAGATAAATAGATGATGGGGAGGGAGGGATCATACCTAGAAACGATGTACTAGCTCTTGAGTGGAAGAAATCGCCTTCAAATAGCATCGGTCGGACTGTAGCAACTCAGTCTCCAAAGAAGAATCGCCACCGGAAAAGAAAGGAGGAGAAAAAGTGAGAAAATCTCACTTTTTCCCGATTTTATAACCAATATAGGCATACCGGTCGACGGTTTTGCCTATACCGGTCGACCGGTATCACCCAGATATATGCGACCGCTATGTCTTGGTCAGAAATTTTATTCTGACCGGTCGACTATTCCGGTCGCAACACTGTATACACGGTGTCGACCGGTATGTTGCGACCAATATGTCTCGGTCAGAATTTTACTTCTGACCGGACGACTATACCGGCCGCAGCATATCCCACAGGGGTGCGACCGGTATGTTGCGACCGGTACGCACCAAAGAGCCAGAAAAATTGAATTTAAAATTTTTAAAAATTGTGTAAATTGAAATGTTACTTCTCGACTATTTCCCCTTGCATTATTCAAGACTAACACTACTATTATTGATGTTCTCACGTGTTATGTCTTATTCTCAGATCCAAACAGAATAGTCTGAGATGGTGGGAGGAAACGGTCGTAGGGGTCGAAAGCATCATCAGGCCAGGATGCGCCTAGAAGAAGAACAGGTTGAACAAGACCAGGTTAGAGAACCAAGTCCTGAAGTGGAAGAGGGACAGGTTCCAGAAGTACCGACAAATTTACCTGGCCCACCACCTTACAGGGATTCTGAGACCATTGTTACCAACCTGGTCTATCGGATGCAAGCTCAACGAGAAGGAATTCCTGAGCGAGGTGCGAAGATGCTCGAAGCCAACAGGTTACATTCCCGCTGAAATACGCCCGAGTCTGGAGGAAATAATACTACCCAACCGATCAGAGTAGCCCAAGGCCGAGGGGCCAAGCACATAACGTACCACCACCGCATCAGTTTCTGTCGCCTTCTGCTTACCCGGGAGCTTATCCGTACCCACCACCATGGTACGGAGGCGGACACGCAGGACAACATGATCCGGGCGGGTCGGTGGACAGATTCTTGAAGTTGAAACCTTCATCGTTCACGGGCGGAGACAGAAAACCATTGTGGCCAGCACACGGTGGGTTCTTTGAGATGGAAAAGAACTTCCGATTGATGACTTGTATCCGAGGAGGAAAAGGTTACATTTGCCACTTATATCTTTGAAAGAAGACGCAAATGCTTGATGGAATTCTACACGGACATATCCCGGAAACCAAGTATACGCTGGTGGATTGGGAAGTGTTTAAATCCGCATTCTTTGATAAGTACTTTCCGAAGAGCTTCAAAGATCAAATGGAGAAAGAGTTTCTCAATCCGCTAGCCTCGATCGACCATAGATGCTTATCAACAGAGGTACGAAGAGCTATTCTTCTTCGCACCGGCAAGTATGCAAGAGGAAGAGACCAAGACACGTAGGATCACTATGGGACTACGAGGAAGCATCAGAGAGCATATCTTGGGATTGGACAAGAAGATCTACAACGAGGCTGTGCAGGTTGTGAGGGTGATAGAGTCCAATCAGAGGGACAGCTTCTTTGCTCAGAATAGGGGAGTGAAGAAACCTGCAAGTGGAGAGCTCTTGGGTGGCGGTAATACTAGACCATTCCGCCCATACAGGGCTCGGACCACTATAGTACCCGCGAAAGAACCCGCATTACGCCACGATTCGCTGGACATAACCCAAATATCAAATGTTATAACTG